>JAYMFT010278702.1:0-10521 GCA_038088735.1 Panulirus argus | reverse complement strand
CACTGCATTCATCCACATCCTTCAATTCTGCTCCCTCTTTTCTCACTCGATCTGCATCTCGCCTTGACACAGCTTCCTCAATAAACTCAGACTTGGATAGGATATCTCAGTGAGGCACACAAAATGTAGTTAAGTTTAATGCCTCCAAAACCCAATTTCTACCCATCTCTCTATCAAAAAACCCTCACAACTCTCGTATCCCCTTTGACGGTTCTGTAATTCCACCTCTTCACTTGATGAACATACTTGGTATTACTGTAACATCCACTTTTTTTTTTTTAATACCCTCCATTATAGGAATAGCTAAGTCTTCCTCTAAGAAACTGGGTGTCCTGTTTAGATGTAACTTTTTCTCTTTTGAACAGTTTCTTCGTTTATACAAGGGATTGATTCGTTCTTGTATGGAGAACTGCTCTCACATTTGGGGTGGTTCTAGCTGTTTCCTTACTTGACAGAGTTGGGTCTAAAGCGGTCCGACATATAAACTGTCCCAGGCTAACTTCCAAACTTGACCCCCTTGCCCTACGCCGCAATGTTGGTTCATTTACCCTCTTCTATAGGTATTACTTTGGCTTTTGCTCCCGAGAGCTGGGTGCCTGTGTACCCCCACCACTAGTTAGACCACGGAATACTCGGCAAGCTGCACATCATTATTGTGTGGCCAACGGCAAGTCAAGGGTGGGCCGTTTTGATACCTGCTTCATTCCCTACACGTCGAAGCTTTGAAACTCTCGACCTTCTCATGTCTTTCCCATTAACTATGACCTGGCTCATTTCAAAATACAGGTCTTTCACTTTCTCAAAGATTCGTAAATACTTTCCCTGTCTTTTCTTCCCGTTTCTTAATCATCTCTATTTTTCCATTAGGGCCCGGCCTTGATGTGGACTTCTGTCCGTGACTGGAGCCTTCAACATAAAAAGAAAGTAGCCGAGGTACCCGGCAATTTAACATTGGGGCTTATGTAGACGGGGTACCCGGCAATTTAACAGTGGGGCTGATGTAGATGGGGTACCCAGCATTAGCGTTATTGACTAGACTTGTTCCCCAGTGTTGGTGTTGTATGTAGACATGAGAATAGCGTAGTAGTTGCTGTACATGATTTGAAGCATTGTGTTTTCTTGCATGATGTTAGGTAAGGTAATAAGGTTTATGCTTTATATCAGGGAAAGTATTGAGTTGATTAACGTTAAAGTAAGTAATATACTTGTAAAATATCAACGAGCCCTAAAAAAACTCACGTAGAATTATATTCGTCTTGTAACCTAACCGGTATTATGAGTTTCGGAAATATATTAGATTTTGGGATTTTAAGTCTTGGAATCAATGGCTTAGGCAATTTTAGGACCCTTTTCGTTTATACCATTTCTTCTGCAAAGGATTACTTGCCTTGGAAATTACGATACTTCTATTGAAAAACTTTGTATTTCAAAAATACGCTTACGGGACATGCGTCTAACAGAGTTCCAGTGTGTTCGTTTATACTGGTTAGGCTGCAGTGCGCATGATCAAGATTCTGACACATTTTGCATTCCGTCTCTGGGCTTTTTTAATTGGTCGTGTTGAAAGTGTATCATCCAATTAAAGTTCGATACATATGCCTCAACAGCCCCGTTCTTGACTTTGAAATCATATACACCATGTCGTCTCTGCACAGTGGCTGTGAGCGTGATCTCTTGGTGCCTACAGCAAAATTTCATGTTAAATATTACGCTAAAGTCGGTGCAGTGTGGATATTTCGTACAGAATACGGTGTTCTCTTTAGCGAAGTGAATTGATTGAAGTGTAACCAACCATACAGTGACCAAGCTAACAAACATAATTGGTTTTGTAGCACAAAAAGAGTTATTCCTAAGTGTAAGGAAGAGAAGAAGTGTAATTATTAAGTGTCTCATTTTCAAAGGAACATTTTGTCAATGGTGCACATCTGGAGTCGTCGAAGATGATTTTATGTGTTAAGCACTGGCTCCATAAAGTTTGGGATCATAATACCGTAATGTGTGTGAACGTCTTTCCAGTACGAGTGTTGACCGGTGCAGTTTCTGTCCGTAAATGATGGAATACTGGTTTGACTACAGCCAAGCCCTGCTGTTTTGGAAATCAGCCATCGCAATTTAGAAAGAGGAAATACGAGAGAGAAAGGTCATTTGTTTGGCGGCATTAAGAGGTAGTCCAAAATGTTTTACGTCATTCCTTTCAAAGAACATGTTGCCCGTAAACGCGCTGCTACAATGATTCCCCTAATTACACTATATACGGTCAGAGACAAAAATTGTAAGCAACAAGCGGGCAGCCTCCAACAGCCTGAAGAACCACGGACACGACCACTTTGTGGTTAACCACCCTGGGAACTTTGTTGATCCACATAAACTCAAGACAGCGTCCACACGAAGAATATCGAGCGTTTATGGAGGGACATGAAGCCGTGGGTGAAAGCGGCCTGGCACCAAGGCCGTCTACTTCAGGCTATAAAGCTTTACTTGGCGTGAGTATTGTAGCAAGCAAAGGATTCCTCGCCAGTTCTTTGTCACTTGCCATCAAACTCTACCCCATGATGACTCCCAACTCGCAGAGTCTTCTGAGGTTAAGGTGAGCTCACCTGTGCATGTATCACGGGAGGCTAAGTTAGGCCATAGTTAGGTTAGGTTCACATTTAAACATTAAATACTACAAGGTTTCCCAGATATCACCTTCTTTAATATCTATTTAGTATGAAATATTTAATAGATCGGTCCTCCGTAGGTGTTTCTGAAATCACAGTGAGGTTTATGAAGCATCCAAGACGGACTGACATTTCGCAGTTAGTTTCTGTGTTAAAAACTTATATTTTCCGTCAAAATAATGCACCCGGCTACATAAGTTATTTATTTAGGCAGCATAAGCACTCTGTAATTTTATTTTCGTAATTACTATAATATTTGTATCATATGTTTGTGTGTGTGTGTGTTTTAAGTACCAGGGTATTTTTTTTCAGATTAAATGCAATAAATATATTAAGTGCATTTAAATTGTTTGGCCCTATCAGAATGTTTGAGTATTCCAGCTGCCCATCACTATTTTCCATGTGAAAACCATACCTTCAGAAGTTCTGAAAAAAATCGTATAACTGGTTTGGTTATTTGGCTGAACTCTATTCCACTTGCAGAGATCACTGGAAGAGAATGTTGGGTAACGCTGAATAGGTTTTTATGGTATTATTTTGTTTCTTTTGTGAGTCATTGATATTGAAAGGAACACAGTCATGGATACTTTTAAAATTTAGCTTGTCTTGTAAAATAATGACTATGTTATGCCTTTGCAGGCCATTGACACCCGTTAGCGATTTTATAGTGCGATAAATTGGAGGACCATCCGTTCAGTTGGTCACCAAGATTGCTCTACAGGTGAACGCTGATTTTTATGGCTGTGTATATTGGCTATTCATCGTACCAGAGATTCAAGTTTACGTAAATACATGTAAATTCCAACTGGGTTTGACGAGAGTGTTTGCTCGGTGAGAAATGTGGCTTCAGACCTCTGTAATTCTTGATCATCCCTGGAGTTATATAATTCTTAGTGGAGGGAAAGAGCTGTCGACCTCGGCTTCTGAGATGCTTACCCTTCGACGGCTTAAGGACATCTACATGTTATTATTTCATGAAGGTAGAGAAGTGGCGCTCATTAGCTCATGGAAAGGGTATTGAGACTCAAAAGATTTTTTTCTTCTTTTTAATAGAATTATTGATACCCGTGTTTACATTACTCTGGCACGTTCTGCTGCTGTTAATGTCCCTATAAAACACAGTTTATTCCCATCTTTAGTGGGTTTGGCTTCCATAATGTCTGGATATGGTTCCGAAACTATGTAGATGCTTATAGTAAACAAAAAAACCAAAAATCAGTTAATTCCACAGCTTAGTTAAGGGTTGCTTTGAGTAGTAAAGGTGTGGTAGTCTTGTTACTGACAGGCAGGGTATAGGTAGGATGTCTTTGTTAGTCCTTGGAAAAACTTACTCGGTTAAACACTATAGGCAGTTTAGACCTTGAAGTCATTGTTTATCTTATTAGAAATGGGACACAATAGCTTGGGCAACAGGGAAGTTTAGTGACAGCAGTGCATTGAGACAATACAGATGTGGCTCTCACACTCTCAGAGTGAGTTACAGTCTGTACACCGGAAGAAGCAGATAGGCTTGTGTAGTTGACATAGGCTAGCTTTGTTGACGTGCCCATGGCAACTGAACATTACACCATGATCTACAGCGTGGATTATGGGTTTGCAGTTACATTAGTGAGGTTATTTATCGTCTCCGTAACCATGGGTTGGAGTGATGGATAGTTGTGTGAGGCATGGCATAGAGACAAATGTGGGCTGCTGATATGCGCGGGCATATCCTGGCGTCTCTTCATAATAAAATCTTTTACGCGAGAAATATTAGTAACCCAGCGTGAATAGCCACAGCCAAGTTAGGATTTGCAAGGTGTGTTTTGCAATAGAGTGTTGGGGTGTACGATCCAGAGGGTGAGGGAGAGGGCGTACAGCGTAGTAAGCAGCTGAAGGATGGCATTAGAGGCGACTGGCAGAGGGAGGAGGAGGCAGAGCGCCAGGCCGCCACCACAGCGACACATCTCCAACGCCCTCGTGTACTCTGGCTGATCGTACAGTATCCCGATGCAGGTGAGGGCCGCCACCACCACAACACTGTACACGAACACCACCACACTCCCGCCCTGCCACAGTTAAGAAAGACGAATGTTAATGTTTACATATAAATATCAGAAAGAGATAAAGTTGGGGCTCAGCTCTACAATTCTTTAAATATATCTGAGGCTTTACACAGCAAATATAGGAAGTTAAAAATCACTTACCTACACAAGATTTAGATATGCAGTAATAAAGATATGGCGGGGCTGGCGAGAGTTTATTTGCCTTCTTCCTTGATAAATATTTATCAGCCTTTCACTTCTTAATCCTTAATGTGGTACAGGACAACACAGAGCCATGTGAGGGGTGGCAGGACAACACACAGCCATGTGAGGGGTGGCAGGACAACACAGAGCCATGTGAGGGGTGGCAGGACAACACAGAGCCATGTGAGGGGTGGCAGGACAACACAGAGCCAGGTGAGGGGTGGCAGGCCTATACAGAACCAGGAGAGGGGTTAGTGCACGTACTGTTGGGGCAGCCAAGTGGTGGGTGAGGGCACAGGCGGCCAGGAAGTGCAGCATAACGTAGCAGTGGGTGGCGGACGTGGCATGGGGCTGCTGGAACTCCCGTGGACCACGAATCTGCAACAATGAAAATTACCTAAGCGTTATCTTAACCCTCGACGCCTTAAACCTACACAGCTCCCCATCCTACTATACCCAGCGCCTGGCCCATTGCCCCCTGAAGACCATCCTACCATACACAACTGACCTATTACCTCCAGGAAACCACCCTATCACACCCAGCAACTCGACTGTAGTATCCCTCCTGGTGCCCATGCTGATATACAGAATTTAAAAGATATGTTATCACATACGCACATTTATACTGTCTTGAGGTATAGCAGCACAAAAAAGTTTTGGACTCGTGTGTCTCAGAAAAATAAGTGGTGACGTCTGGCGGCCGGGAGACATCAACAATGTATGTACGTGACAAGCCATAATATTATGCTTGTGGCAGAGACAGACCCGGGTCACCAGTAAACACCGTAAGTTTACCTCCTTCATGACTTCTGACATAGCAGTTTATTTTTCCTATCCTCTTACAGTCTTTTTATTATATTATTGATGAAGCATAATTCATAATACTATAATAATCTTATATTAGAGTTTATTCTATCCTATAGGTTTGCCTCTGAAAATCACCAGATTGGACATCTTAGTTAAGTATATATCATTTTTCTTTCATTGAGAACATGTACTTAGGGATTTGTTGGAATCAAAGGTACAGTACAAATTACACCGTTTCTTCACGCGAACTAGTTTTTTGAGGCTTCAGTGTATGAATTAAATATTTTTTTGGAGGGGTTAGTGTTGTCGCGGGAAGGGATCATCAGCTGGCAACACTGTATCCACAAGCCACCGGTTCGGGCCCGGGATTTTTTTTTTTTTTTTTTTTTTTGTGCTAGGCTTACTTCAGCTGCCTTGCTAGTTGGTACACAGTGCCTTACCTATATACCATGGGATCACTGTGATGGGGATGCCTGTTTAGCATGATGAAGATGATACTTACGTCAGGTTTGTCTTCGTCCCAACCAGTCCAGGGGGAGCCGGGCACCCAACTAGGCCCCTTGACCAGGGTGCTGAGACCATCCCGCCAACTTTCCATGTTCACTGCCTTCTCCAACAGGTACTTCATGTAGTACACCTGTGAGGAGAAGTCAGGACTGTGTTAATGCTGTGCTTTCCAGTACAGGCTTTTTCACTTGAACTTAAAACGATTTCTAAGAGAAAGTATCGGTCAAGAGAACTTAAAACTATAAGTAAGAGGTAGGTATATAGTGATATGTGTTTGGTGCCGAAGCACCGACCTATACTTATAACCCTTTGCGAACAACGTCGTGACCCTTCAACACGAAGCTACGACCCTTGAAAATGACGTTACGACCCTTGGGCATAAAGGCTTGGCGTGCTTAACCCGATGTAATAGAAGGGAATGAGTTTCTAAGTGTTTACCAGTGGGAGTTAAGAATTTTCAAAAACTTTGGAGAAAGAAGTGAGAGCGATGATTAGCGGGATTAGAACGGTATTCTTTCCCTGAGAGAGACCACCAAAGTATGTTTCAGATTAAGAAGGAAAGGTTTGGGTTTTACGACAGAGACGAAATAGGTGAGCTAGGATTGGAACTAGTGGACAGGCACTCTCCTTCAGGATACGAGTAGCCTACATATGCCATCCTAACCATATGCCTTGCCCACCTGAAGGCAGGAGATTCCTTGGAAGACCCTCTGCAAGAAAATATAGTAGAGAGCATAAGTTTAGTGAGAAAACTAGTCATGCCTATAGACTGACCAGATCGAAAGAGTGATGGAAAGGTCGAATTACAGATGTTATTGGAGATGATTTGGTTAAGGATAAGATTTGTTTGTAGAGGAAGAAGCTAAATCAACACATTTTCTTTTTTACGACCGTGGGCATGACTATGAAAGACGGTTTTGAAATGATTCCCAGCAGAATGAAAGGGAGAGTTTCAAGGCCCAGTACTCTTTGTCCATGATATGACAGGGATCAGAGCAAGAATGATCAAATCATGATTTGGAGGGGGAAGACTAATTTCATAGAGCGTAGGTAGAACTCCAATCCAGCCGAAATAGCCTCTGCTACATGTCAGCACAGCTGGAGGCATTTCGACCAGGGAAGCAGTTGATGGTGTTACGGAAAGTCCGTGTAATAGGTGCATAGGTATGACCCCTGAGCTCTCTCAAAGTACCAGAGCTGATGTTTTGATGGTGGGAATAGGGGGTCGACGACCCCAGTGGAAATTGATACATATATCACTGTCTGCCTGGGTTTGGTGGTAGAGGGACCAAGAATCCCCTGGTGGTATGGGATCCAATACTCACCTGGTGATAGAGAGGGTTGAACTTAGTCGGGTGAACGAGGACGCCGTAAGCGATCTCTTCACCGGACAGCTCTCTTTGGTAGGTGCCGAAGAGATGGTCCCAGAGGATGAAGACCCCGCCGTAGTTCTTGTCCAGACAGTACTTGTTGGCTCCTGCAGTTAGACGACACCGTTACTCCAGGACCCCAGAGTGTATGTACTTATACCACTCCCCGACTTAGAGCTCATTCTCTGCCTTTGGTGATTTTGTACGAGAAATTATACAATATTATGAATGTGGGATGGCAACGTACCAACTCTGTTCCATCTGTTTTTACTTAACTCGACGCCTCGTCTCATTACAACTTTCATAATCAAAGATCTGGACGTGAATTCCCAATGGGACAGGACGTCCATTCCCAATTTTCATGTCTCTGGAATTACTAACTCATCCTCAACCCGTGCCCAGTGTGCTAAGTGAAACAACGTCTTTCACACTTATAAAATTGCATTTTATTTTGCATGCTAAGTTGACTGATTAAAATAACACTAAAATATCTTAATTCACACTACCACTACACACAAAATGCTTCCAGTTCGTCCAATCTTTAGTTTTTTCTCTATCATCTGAAGGTAACCTAGTTAACCTAGTCATCTTTAAATCATCCAAGATCCAATTTTTTTCAGTCACTCTTTTTATATCTTACTGCATTTCCATTTTCTTTAATAGTTCTATGTATTTCCACCACTAAACACAATCCTTCTTCTTCTGTCTTTCATATAAACGTAACCCCTAAGACCCAGTGTCTGAGAGTGTCAGCATCCTCTCTTCTGGTTGACACGAGTCCTTGAGTAGGATGCGAGATGGTCACTGTAAGATAATGAACAGAATCGTGAGAGGTCTAATGTTCCAAGACTGAATAGGGGGGAAGAAATAGGATCTCTTGGTGTTCGATCCGGCAAAGGCAATATCAGGTTACCAAATTCAAGCCTCCTGCGGTAGGATAGTGGATCATGGAACGTTATATCACTGGAGTTGGAGTCATTTATTATCATCTGTAGGGGCGTAGTATTAAGTTTCACTCCAGGTCTGGCACCAGTGACTGGCGCCTTTGAGGTGAAACATAACTATTAGTTATTTTCAACCATATCCACTTAGTTATGAGAGAAATTATAAACCATTAGGAAAAAAAAAGATCAAGACAAATCACTGATGTTCCATGGCTGTATGTAGAAATCCTGGCAGAAAAGGGGCCGAGAAAGTGGATTTTGGTACGTGTGAGGAATATGTATTTGCAAGGTTAGAGCAACGAGCCAGCTTACCGTGGTGGACTCGGTGGTGGGAGGGCGTGTTGAAGACGTACTCCAGCGGTCCCAGCGTCCGGATGGCCTCGGTGTGGATCCAGCATTGGTACAGGAGGTTGAACTGGACATGGGCCAGCATGAGAGTGGGCGGGATCCCCAGCACGGCCAGGGGCAGGTAGAACACCCAGGAGAAGAGCCGCTGGAGGGGCGAGTGTCTCAGACCCACCGCCACAGTCAGGTCCTGGCTCGAGTGGTGCACTTGGTGGATTGCCCACAGCACCGACACCTCTGCCGACACAAACACACACAACACTTCAGTTCCTTCTTCTTGCTTGAGAGCTTAGTTACCTGATTTTTCTATTGTTGTGGAGAACACTACACCCTGACAGTCAGACCCAACTTCAAGGATTTCGGGTTACCTTACCGTGGGGCTTCACGTCAACCCGTTAGAGTCATCCTAACCGCAGGTGGTGAAGCCGTCCGCAGGCTTCACCACCCGCCACACCTACAGTAGTCAACGTCGCTACAACTGGTCGCACTGTTCCTGTGGGCTTTCCCTGTGAGTAAATAAGGCACCATGTTTGTTGCTCTGACACCCTCAGCATCTAAACTAATACCAGCATTAAACATAAAGATTTATGCGTCTTGAAATGTCCCGAAATGTCCCTCTGTATACAACATATTTCCATACATCATAGCCTATCTACTCCCTGTGCTACCTTAACCTTAAATCACATGCCTCAACTTCAGGTGTGTGGGCTTTGCACACACTCTTCTGGTGAATGGATCATGTCAGCACACTTGGGAGATATACAGAAAGATTTAAAACACTCACAAACTTTGCAAACTTGTGTTAATTCTTGTTTCTTGAAGGTAGACTATAAAGTGCTTTACTAAGAAAATCGAGCTCTTCATATGCACTCTTGTTTTATGTAAACTATGACACCTCTCAGATGCCGTAAATGACGAAGGGAACCTAACCAATGCCCTGGCGTGTGCTACTATCGAATTTTGATTCAAATATAGTTGTACTCTCGTATATGCATCATCTACAGGTTCTAATGAGTTGTATAACCCTTTGGTGAAGCCCCGTTCAACATTGGACCACTGATGAACCCTTGTTCGACAGTGGGCCACTGTCGTATGTGTACAGTAATATTCCATAAGAAGTGCTGTTATCTATTAATACATCTAAAGATATTTTACAAGTGTGTATCGTGGCAGACGTAGCGATATACGAAAAGCATTCAACTGACCATGATTGGCGCGATGTAGCCAGTAGTAGCCTAAGTCGATGAGCACCACCAGTGTTATAAAGCCCAGGAGGGAGTTGCCAAGTGGCGGAAAGATGGCCCAGTGTTGCCACACCCACGTATACACCCCATACTCCGTACCACGCACAAGCAACCTGTGGAAGAGTGTTTAAGATAAAACAGATTTATTATGAATAAAAAAATTTCTGTACTTTAGAAGTACATTACTATACAGTGAAAATATCCTCTCATTTTTTTCCCATATATTCATATCACATTTGACGGGGTAGGCTAAAGTTGTGTCCCCAGAATAGGCTATTGTTACAAAGACGAAAGCCAAATTGTTGTATTGTGGAAGAATTTTTATTGATCAATTGATGTTAAGAATCTCCGGGTTTCAGCCTGACTATACTGCCAATGAGAGGGAGGGCTCTAGCAGTAGTAGTACCGGCCCCTCC
>JAYMFT010278691.1:0-10521 GCA_038088735.1 Panulirus argus | reverse complement strand
CGGGCACACCTTTCACCCTCCTGCATGTTCAGGCCCCGATCGCTCAAAATCCCTTTCACTCTATCCTTCCACCTCCAATTTGGTCTCCCACTTCAATTTGCTCCCTCCACCTCTGAAACATATATCTTCTTTGTCAACCTTTCCTCACTCATATATTGAAGTACAGGTGCCAGAAGAGTTTTTAAAGCCTATGCTATGTGAACTAATGATACATAAGGGAATAGCAGGATAATTAGCAGACTGTTAGCCAAGAGATGGAATTTTGTGTATGGCATAAGTGATTAGTAGAGCTGGAAAAATGAGCAAGTACAAAGCAATGGCAAAGGATAAGAAGCCTATCACATCAATGAGGGTGTACCTGAATATGATAGTAAAAAGAAAAATAACATAAAGAGTAACTGTAAGATGATGTTCCCCTGATACATATGATATCAACTGTTAAAGAAGTATGTGCACAGAGGGAAAGGTGCTTACAAGAAATATGGAGAAGATTCTGCATTAACTACAAGGCTATAAAATGCAAGAAACAGTTTACAGGATGGAGTTTCATGGAGAGGCACATAAATGTTTGTGACTGGTATATGCAGCTGCATACAGCATTCAACATCCAAATATCAGCGTTACAAAAAGAGGGGTTCATGTGTTCCTTGTTATTATGTATTTTTTTACTGTCAAAAAGATTTACTGATTATAAGAGTTTCTTTTTAGGATGCTACCAACTGGCACAACCAGGCACATACAGATGGGGAGGAAAAAGTGTTATTTAAATTAGGCTTTGATGCAGTCTGCATTATAAACACTTTACAGTGAAATACAATGAACAAATAGTTCTCTCTGGCTTATGACTTGGATCTTACCTCAGTATGGTCCAACTTCCTCTTTCTGTTCTTCTGCTGTTTTTGCTGCAAGGCAGCTAACACTGAAGGGCCAGTGATTGGGTCCTGAACCATGGCAGAGAATTCACCTATTTAGTATATCATTTAAACACATAATGACAACAGCAACAGACTGCTTAATTTCACTGTAACACCAGCATGCACTTGTCTTGCTGCATACACAAAATGTATTGAAATTATATTACAAAAACTATATATATATATATATATATATATATATATGTATATATATATTATATTGAACTTATCCTACCATGTTACATTAAGAATTCTAAGACGTCATTTAAAAATACATAAATAACAACAATATAAGCAGCAAAAGTATACACGCATGCAAATTTTAAACAGTTGTTCTCACGGGTGGCAATCCTGGTGAAGAAGGACGTGAATTGGTTGTTCCAGTTAGAGTTTTCTTAGGTGTATTGAGGCCTGTTGTAGCTGCAGAGGCCAAATCCCTACGGGGGTACTGAATCTTCCGTAAGTCAAGTCGATCTTCTTCAACCCACTCATCAAGACGTTTGTTGTCTATTAGCAAAATACCCATTATTAAGAATACACTATGCAATGGATGAACTAATAATAAAGCAATTCATTCATTAGATGTTTTAAGAAGATTAACATTTACATTGCAAAGAATAGGCCCACAACAACACTACCAAAGATTGTACCAGTAAGAAAGCTTTAGGGATCATGGGTGATAAAGCAGTCTTTTTCTTTTTTTTGGAGTTTTATGTATTTTAGCATAATTCTGAATGAACCAATAGGATCAATTTCTTTTTCTTCTATTTTTTGGGGGGGTGAAACTAAAAGAGACCAAGCCTAGTCCTGAATGGGTTAAACTGGAAATGGTTTACAAGAGATAATCTTTTATTGTAGCCATACACAAATTACCCCTTTTCTCTTCAGAAAATTAGAAGGAACAATCTGAGAGTTGACCCTGCCTTTCTGCAACAGCAGGGTAGGAATAATTTCACCCAAAAAGATCTGTTTCTGGGTAATTATACGAATGTCTGAAACACTGAGCTGTGTGAACTATACTGTCTATAGCCCCAGCTCCAATGAACAAACTTCCTGATATAAAAAAATCAAAATATGATAACACAAGGTCAAAAACATAAACAAGGATACCAATCTGCTGAAAGGCAAAGTGATCCTGCGCAGGAATACTAACCGACCCCTTGCTAAGCAAACTTCTGTTCTGGGACAATCCCAAGATACTCTCACTATATGGAACAAACACCTCTGACTAAGCGACTTAGCCTAAATAACTGTCTGCTGAACCTCCTATAACAGTTAATTCTTGAAAAAGAAAGAATCACCAGTTGTTTGAGTCTAATTAACAAGGTTAATTAACATGGTTAAAATCAATCTGGTAAAAAAATGCATCACTTTGAATTATCAATTTTTCTTACCTGCCTATAATACTTCTCAAGATTTTCCATATCCAGTGATGAATTCATATACTACAGTAAATGTCTGCTGTGTTTTCCAATCTAAACTTATGATTAATTCATTTCTCTAAATAAAACTTCCAAATTGGTTACTCTGAACTTTTGTTATTAAATTTGCTTTTCTAAAATCATAGAAAAAAAGTTGGGATAATTGATCATCACCACAAATGGAAGATGATATCAATGTTGTCTTCCTCCCTCTAAAAATGCAAAAAATAATATACAATTCATGTCATGGTAAAACCATGAATAATACAGTATACCTATCTTTCCAGTAACATACAGTCTGAATGCACTGCACCAGAATGAGTAAGTAAATGACAATGGTGGCAAAATACTTCATGTCACCTCACCTTTGTGCTGTAATACCAAAGGCCTGATAAAGTTACTGTATAGTTGTGGAGTTCCTCTACACAAGCGCATCTATCAGCCTCATAATATTTATGATGGTCAATCCTTACAGCTACACCTCATTTTGGGAATAGAAAAACTCCCGATCTTTCACCAAGTAAATATTCTCTCACGTTTGTAGGTGAAAAGATGATGATGTATGGATGGCAAGAATACACTTCTAAAAAATGTAGAGATGCTGATGTCTGCAAGAGGTTCTACTTAAGCTATATTGGTTTATAAGAGAAAAATACGTAAGAGGTAAAGCTAAAAAATTATGTAGAATTCCATATACAGTACCCAAATAACATGGGACATGTCTTAGAAAAATACACATTATAATGCAAATATACTTACAATCAATATAATGAACATAGAAAAGTTTTTTGGTCTCTGTGTCCTTAATGCTGATAATCTCTGCCAAAGCTGCAAAACAGAAACTGAATTATAAAATACTAAAAATAATATATACAAATTATTTTCCTTTGTTATAGTCAGGTATATAGCATTTATATGCAATATATATAACAACAGATGGTACATATAAAAAATAATGTGAAATTTTTAAGAAATTCTACACTAGAACATAATTTGCTAAAATTATGCAACACATTAATGCCATGAGAATCAATGCATATCAATCATTTGCCAAGAAAATTATATCACAATATATACACAAAAACAAACAAAAACAGATAAGGGTGGTAATACTACTTGAATATCCTGACTTACGCCAGTCTTCACCATTGTTCATAAGTACTGGCAGTCGACACCCTTCTGTGACATTGGACTGGGGAAAAACACAAAATTTTGAAAATGTCATTACTGTAAAAAGGATTTCCCATAAAATCAAAATCCTTAAATACATCGGTAAATGCAACGTATAAGCACAATTCAAATATGCATATCTAAATCAGACTAACGATTTCTGCATGTAACCAAGCATCAGAAAATTTGAGTTAGCTGTGTAAGAACACTCAATGAAAAAAAATAGAGTAAAGAGTTCCACCTATGTGAGCATGATTTATTTGCAGAAGCAAATCTTATGATACATTACAACCTTAAAGTTGAGTAAATATTTGAAAACTGGGCTATTTTTTGGCCCCTTTTTTCTTATTAGTAAAGGCTTGGATCTTTATAACTATCACCATTAACTTTTAGCTTCTAATACAGGTCATATCGTGAAAATATGTCACCCTTTATGAACCTTTACCTCATGATGGTAGGAGCTAGAGTCTCTAAAATTGAACTTCACTTGTAATGTAATACAAATGTCACATTATTTCACATTAGGTGTTCCTTTTACATATGTTGCTACTGTATTGGTTTTTCAGTGTTTTATATAAAGGTTATTTTCTCAACTAGTCAGCACCAAGGAGAAGCAGCACCCAACTGAGGATTAGGTTCATTGGTTCGACTGCTTTAAGCAAGACTTTCTGATGACAGCAGGAATGGCCTCTCCCATAATCCTAGAGGACTTTGTGATAAAAAATGTTCTTTTTGCTCATTACAAGGATATTTATAGGCATCTTGATACTTGCATACACCTTCCTGCTATAGGAAAAGTTATCAAGTCTAACAATTTGGTTAAATTAGGTTGAATTATCTTTCATCTTTGAAATCTGTTATATTTAAGCACACATCTTCCCTAATCTTCACTGCCCTCCCCACTTTGTTGTATATAAGGGAAGCGTTACATGGAATGAATTCTATAGTTTGTAAATGAGGATCATTCTACCGCAATAAAATCCTCATATCTAGTTTTAAATAAATTGCCCTATAGAAATACTTTTCGTAAAAACTGAACATAATAGTTGGGGAACTATAAATAATTAATCATATCTAAAAGTTTGACATGCCTAACTGACCCAACCTAACCTAGATGTGACCCTAAACTATAATTTTACAAGTTCTATAGTTCTATCCTATTGTTATAAACGATAGCCAATTAGCGCAGATTTCAAAACCGCGCGTAACATTGCTATTCGTTTGACATTTCTGTCATTAATAAGAGTGCAGCCTTTTATACACTTCCATCATATAATTCTTTCCATTTGGGAAATGTAACGGGAGCTATGATTGTTGTCCCTCTGTAGTAAAATACTATAGCGAGTTACTTCAACTCACAATAGGATCTAATATAGCAGAATTTGAGTCCTCTGACATTTTTAACCGCATAAACAAAACTCGTGATCAGCCGATACAACACCGGGCAGATGTGTGTGGCTCCGTATCCCCTTCTAGCCCGCAGGAGTTACTAGCTCAAAAAGAACCCACACTATCAAAAAATGATATATCTTTGTAAGAGGTAGCGATTAAGTTTGTTCGGAATCTTTAAAGCAAACCTTAACGAAAATGTCTTAACAGTAAGGCTGATCTGAACACCAAGGCGGACATCTACACTTGTGGATGCTTGGAATAAATTGTCAAGGAACTGAAAATGTCAATAGTTTCAAATGTTTAAAAGAAATATATTTGATGTTAACGTCAGAACTATAAAAGATAAGTAATTGCACGTAGTCTGTGTTTTGGGTACATGATATCATGTGCATGTAAGGCACAAACATGCACTTTTATGGTAGCCAAGACTGTTACAAAGAATCCATGTGTTCTGTTATACTTGACACTAATATAAACTGCAATTTTTTTTTGTAATGAATTACTCTGTACTTGATTATATTGATAAGAAAGACAGCTACTAAATGAAGTCACTAACCGCTTAAAACCATCATGCACTAAAAAAAAAAAAAGAATAATATTCAGTGGCTTCGAATTTTCTTGCTTGCTGTACTATTTCGGCAATCAGGTTAGAATATTAAACACTTGCTCTTCTTGATTAATCATGAGGTATATTTGAATGCTGACCAGTCTGGCCTGAGCAGTGACCGGAAAGAATTTCAAAAAGTGCTCCAAAATAATAAAGTTCAGAAGCTCTTGAACTTTATAATATTTTAAGAAATGTAAATATAACTGACAAAATATAAAATACGTTACTCACTAGTTTAAATTAAATAAAATTATTTACATATTTTGAGAGTTTTTGAACCAAATATAATTTTAGAGTTTTATATTCAATCATAAATGATACACCCATTGTTCTCAAGAATGATTTTGAACGTCGGGAATAGTTAACGCAATTTATATTGTTTAGAGGTAGGATTCTCTATTAATTTACTCGTCAGCTATCATCTGTAGTTGTTGTTAGCAGCAGTGACACTATATATCATAAGGCGGTGCACATTTAAAGTAAAGCGGCTTCAAAACTTGCCTGGTAACTCTACTGGCACCCTGGCAAGCGTCAGGTTGGCGGGAATGTTATGGCGCAGGAAGGTTTCCACATTTCCCGCGCCGTCCATCATTACCCTTGAGGGCATTGCTTTGAATTGTTTTTATTTTTACGTCCTCTGTCGTTTTTGTCGTTTTGCACTTGGTTAATGTTGATCTTGGTCTTCAGCATCCATATACTTTATTTTACTCGAAGTGGTTATTTTGCCGAGAAGTCGGCACGTGTGGATTAGATGGTTCTTTGCCGATTAGGGTATTACAGGTTATTATCTTTACTTCAGATTTCTTACTGGATTAGTCAGCTTTTCTTACAAATGGAAAGTTTAGCGTGAAACTTAATGACCGTCGCCATCTTGAAGTGTTGGGTTGTCAAACCACTCTACCAAATTACCAACAGTGGGCATTGTTCCCGGCCCTAACCTATTTCAACGTAATCTTGGCCTTCAAAGAAAACTGGAGGTATTCCGTGGTAAATTAGTGTCGAAAGTAGACTATGAGGCAGAGGCGTTTGATCCGCTTGTGTCAGTAGTCGGTAAAATAACCATTTAAATATGTTTTTCCATTTTCATTCTGGCAGGACACCGTACAATTGAAAACTTGCCATATATATATATATATATATATATATATATATATATATATATATATAGTCATTAAGCAGAAAGATGTGACATTTCCATATTTTCAACAAAATATGGACTTAAGATTACCACTGTGGAAACTGTCATGTCTGTTGTAATTGAAAAGAGTACCTGACTTATTTCAGTAATTCTGTCACAGGGAGCCAACGAATGATGCTATTGCAGAAGTTAGAGTATCACCTTATTAGTGCATCACATGAATTATAATACTTAATGGTGAGTTTTATTTCGAAAACAGTAAAAAAGATACTGCTCTGATATGTGATGATGAGGGCTTTAGGTGCTGCATGAGTTGGATGTGATTATAGGAGGGAGAGGGAGGGGCACAAAGGTTATTTTTATCACCCCCAGATGTAAAAGTTTTTCATGTATTGTTTCTTAATGCATATTGAATCCTTTCAGGAGAAGTTGAGAGATCCTAGTCTTGAAGATGGAAAGTGAACATACAACATACATGGAGTTCTCAGAGTCAAGTGGATTGTTGGAGTTTCCATGTGTAGAGAAAGAGAAAGGTCATTTAAACCCCTGGGAAAAGGCCAAACTTATCAAAAATCCTTTCCAGAAAGCCAGTGCGAAACCCACAGATCAGTTTTTATCTCCATGTTTCCAGCAGGCTAATAACATATCTGATGATGCAGTGACAAGTACACCTGGAAAATCTTCACAAATGATTCATAAAACAAGTAAACCTAAAACATTAAAGCCATTATCTCGTACAGTTCAACATTTAGATGCCAACACTGCTGAGAAAAGTGAAAGACAGGCAGATGTTGTCCCAGTGATTAAGGATCCCATTCATGCAGTTCCAGTTGTTAAAAGGGTTCCCACCTTTGGAGTTCCACGTTCTAAGGTACCTAAGTACTCTACCTTTGAAGAAAGTAAAGATAACGTTAAAAAGATACCATCGTCTGATTTGGAATCATGTAGGAAAACCTCAACTGGATTAGTTTCAGCCTCTGTTGGTATTTCAGTCAATTCTGCATCTAAACCTGTTTTAAAAAACAACCAATCGTTTCCTGTTAAATCAACTACTCTTACTCAGGGCATTGCCTGTGAATCACAGAATAAAGTAAGAGTTTCATCCTCAAACAAAACTACAGGTCTGAATCCAACTTCTGCTGCACCAAGTGGTGAATCACCTCATGCATCAAGTGTTACAAAGTGCAACAAAATGACAGTTTTGAAATCACCATTACCTGAGAGTAAAGCAGCACCAGCAAGACCAAGTTTTGGTAAAAGAAAAATACACCAGAGCCTTTCAGTAATCAAGAGAGTAAGAAGTTCAGAAGAGTTATCTAAATTTGAAGGCAATGAAGCAGTAAAGACTGAGGTAAGCACTCCGTAGGAAACAAAATTGATTTATCTCTTCCTTTATTGACTTTAATATGTAATTGGATAGCGTAGGAGCTAGAGAATTTCAAATGTGAATACTATTTTTATTCTTAGTGATGGTCCTTATTTCTGTTTAGTTTTTATCTCTAGTTTAAATGATTTATGCTTTAGAAACTGATGTTTTTCTTATTTACTGAATGGTCATATGTTGTAATTAGCTGTAAACTCTAATTACAAGTGTATGGATTATACCATTTAGAGATCAAATGAGAATATAAAATTAACTGATTGATGACATTCAGTGCACAAAACTCAGGCCTCTACTGTGCATCCCTCAGTGTCCTCAACTTGTTCATGTTTTGAGTAGCTTAAGCATCAAGGTACATGAACGTTCTTGAATCAACCAATTTTAAGTTCTCTCAAAAATGATTTGATCTTTCAGCCAGATGTATAGATTTACAGAAAATCTGTTATTGTATAAAAATAACCTGAATTGCAGTATGATTCTGGATTGTCATTGTCCCCACAAAATTTGCATAGGGCACAGTACATTTTATTTGGCATCTGTCAGACATAGACAGTGCTGAATATGAGAATATGCCAGATCCAGGAGCTTTTTTCATAGATATTTTGTTGGAAAATTTTTCACACCACATTAATGTTCTAAACTCCTGTGTTTCTGTATCTGTCTGAAATAATAACAGTTTTGTGCAAGATGGATAAGGGAAATAACTTTACATCAGTCAGCACTGGCTCTGGAACTGGTTTATCTGTAGGACATTTAAGTTTTAACATTATATTGCATCTATAATGGTGTCAGACAGTGCTCTTGGAATCTACCGGCAAGTAGTAATGCTGCATGCAAGAAGTTGCTTCCAGTGAGGCTATATCCTTGTCGGTGAATGAAAGGGAATACAACCTCAATGAGGGCTTTCCCCTCCCAAAGGAGCCCTGCTCTGGTCTGGAGCACGTTCTTGAAGCTGTAGATTCTCATGAAAGGAGTCCTAAGGTTAGATGATTATAAAGATGCTAGATGCAGGGAGATGTTTTTATCAGGAGAAAAAGGCATTTGTGCAGTTCGTAAGTGAGGAGGATGAGTGGTTACAAGTGAAGGTGTGTGGTGTCACCATGGCTGTTTAATATGTGTATGGATAAGGTGTGAGCGAGTTAAATGAGAAGGTTTTGAAGAGTGAAGTGGGTCTACAGTATGCAAGGGGAGGGAGGTGGGGGTGAGTCACTTACTTTTTGCAGATGGCATATCTGATGGCAGACTCGAGAGAGAAACTGCAGAAACTGGTGTTAAAGTTTTGCAGGATATAAAAAGGGGGAAAGTTGAAAGTAAATGTGAATGATGGGGCAAGATGGGTAGGCTTGAGTGTGAATTTGAATGAGGAGAACTAAGGGCAGTCAGAGTGGTTTAGATACTTGGAAGTGGATATGGCAGTGAATGGAACTGTAGGAATGTAAGTGAATCATGGGAAGGAGCAAAGACCTGGGTGCATTAAAGTGTGTCTCTAAGGGCAAAGATCGGTAAGTGGTGTAAGGTTGCAAGCACTGAGCCCGAAATGCAAAAGAATGGGAGGATAGGTGTGCCTGAAATGAAGTGTCTGAGCACAGTATGTGGTGTAAGGAGGTTTGATCCTATTATGTTATAATAACTGTAAGAAAGGTGTGTGGTAGTAAGTTTTTGTCCATCTTTGTATCAAAAATTCCTCACATCTCTTGTCTCTCCTTTGATGGTCTGGTAATTCCACCTCTTGATTCTACGAGCATATTTGGTATTACTTTAACATTCGTTCTTTCTTAGAAGCCCAACATTATGGGAATAGCTAGATCTGCCTATAAGAAACTGGCTGTCCTGTTTAGATATCAAAATTTCTTTTCTTCTGAACAGGTGCTCCGTTTATACAAAGAATTGATTCGTCCTTGCATGGAGTACTGCTCTCACATCTGATGTGGTTCTAGCTCTGCGTCCTTACTTGACAGAATTGAGTCGAAAGTGGTCCAACTTATAAACTGTCTCATGCTAACTTCCAAACTTGACCCTCTTGTCCTACCCCTCAGTGTTGGTTCACTTTTATTCTTCCATAGGTATTACTTTGGTTTTTGCTTCCATGAGCTGGCTGCTTGTGCGCCCCCACCAATAGCTAGACCACACAATACTCGGCAAGCTGGTGCATCACATGATTACTGCGTGGTTGTTGGCAACTCAAGGGTTGGCTGTTTTGATAACGCTTCTTTCCCTAAATGTTGAAACTTTGGAACTCACTACCTTCTCATGTCTTTCCCAATAACTATGACCTGGCATATTATAAAAGACAGTGGTTTCACTTCCTTCAAAATTCATAAATACTTTTCCTCGTCTTTTCTTCTTCCCGTTCATAATTCTCTTTGTATTTCAATTATGTCCCGGTCTTGATGTGAACTTTTTGAACTTTTTTCCACGACTACATATCTAAGGCTTTTGACAGGGTGTGGCATTGGGGTCTCATCTCTAAACTCCCCTCTTTTGGCTTCCCTCCCTCA
>JAYMFT010278680.1:0-10521 GCA_038088735.1 Panulirus argus | reverse complement strand
AATGATTACATCTGAAGACAACAAATATACCTGAAGAATTGTGTAAATACAAAAAATGTCAGAATGGGTATGCTAAGTATACCAACATATATATATATATATATATATAATTCACCTTTTACTTCAACGTATTTCTATTGACAATGTTATGCCTTCAACGGTCACACTCATCCACCCTTGCATTCATATTCCAGTGCGGATGGTTCAGTCCCTCGCATCAGAAATGCTAAAACGCTCACTCAACTCCTCCCGAATTGCTTTTCCTCTTCACTCCTCCATTTCGTGATGCCCCTTTAGTCACCTTCAACAAAATGCAGGAGGTACGTAGATGGTCATCTTTCTCCACTATCTCCATACATACACACAGAAATGTGTGTGATTACCTCCATGTACTGGAAGGGAAGGGTTTTACACACGTAGGATCCAATCTCGTGTGTTACAGTTGGACACCTCAGAAGTAAACATGAGTGCCAGATAACAGCAGAAAATGTATTTGTGGCTCAACTGGTCGTTCTGTTAAGCTCATAGTTTTTAGAAGACCATTTCTCATGTACCAAAGATTTATGCTTGTGGTAGGAAATATACCAGTAAGGCATTTCCTTTGGTAACCAAACTGTCTTAGCTTCAATTTTAATCTACTGACTATCTTGGGATGCAGTATTAGCCACCTTAAATGAAAGGTGACCTTTACAATACATTTTTAGTCTTGTCTTCATTTCTTGCAAATCCTAACTAGCTGGCTGATGGACCAATTCACTGGTTCCAGAAAGCATAGTCAAGCTTGGGGATTCAATTAAACATTTAAACTAATGTGCACTTTAAAAGTGCACTTTGAGAAACTGCAATCATGAGTCCGTGATAATGTCTAATCAATGTGCTCTTAAAAACCTAGGTTAAAATGTTGAATTATTTACTATTCCCTTTGAACCAATACTTAACTTTAACACCGAGTGACCAAGGTGGGGCAAAGCTCACGTACTGTCCAGCCTCCATAGAACTGTAACTTGAAATACATTTTCTCTTCTTTCTAATCAATATTAACGTGCTCCCACAACTCTCGTACCTGTTGTCTTTGTTAAATTAAGCTTAGATTCCTAATAAAAAACTCTAAGAGTTTCACCATAAAACCTAGTTTTATTGCCCACTACCACAGCGACTTTCAAGAATCCTTACAGCACTAAACAAGTCCTCAAAGGGAGAGGACACAAGAAAGAACATAGATGATGCCAATCTTTCCCAAAGTTTCTTACAAATACATCACCGACTCCCAACACAGGTATGAAACTCGCAATAAATCTTAACCCATGAAACGTTACTTTAAATACTGTATCTTGATCTGTACTGAATTTTGCATTTACTGAGTACAGCTGTGAAAATCAATCTCAGCCGTGTGTTCTTCTTCATCATTTGGAACGATTACAGAAACATTTAGTTTTTATAATTTTACATCTCATTTCTGCTGGTTCCTCTAACGTTACATCAGTTTATCTCCATAATGCAGATGCCAATATAACATTTGATTACATGTGACATTCACAAATATTCTACATCAGTTTTTGACATTTACCTTTCAGAGGTCTGAGGAATGTTATCACGCCGTAATACTACAGTCATGGAAAAAATCCAAATTGAGGCTGGGTCTTAACTGAATTATAGAAAGGATTATGAAACGGAAAAAGAAGAGACAAGTAAAAATATTTACAAACTTTAGAGTAAGTGAAGAACCTGTCATTTAAAATGTTCCTGGTCATATTTATTGGAAAAGACACAAGAAGGTAAAAAGTACCAAACTTCGAAGTATAGTGAAAGTAAGTTATCAATAACTACTGGTAAAACCGTATTCAATACTGAGAATCCTTTTTAACTGAACAACATGGATTATATAATGTGTACACATAATCATATTGCAACACAACCATATCTAATCTACTTAACAACGTCCACTATATACTTCTACCCTAGCTTAGATTTGGGGAAAAAGATTTCTTAGCATTCTGTTATTACATTTTCTATGGTAATACTGCACGTGCAGTTATTACATAGTGGGTCGGTCTTATAACGAGATCAACTGACTTCAGGTTAACAACATTAACCCTGTCCACATTGAATTGTCTCAAAATAGATACCCGTTTGAGGATTGCTATACTTAGCCTTCTTTATACACTACAGCTTTTTAATTTTGAAAGGGGGAGGGCTTCAAAGTCCCATCTAACCTGCCATGTGCACATCACAAAAAATTTATTCTGTTCGCATACTCAATGCAAACTACAGCTGATCTAGCTTCAGGATTTGTACTTTCATTATCAACGATACCAAAATGTCCTGGACTCAAGCAAAATTCTATACATGTTCTTTGTGGGTTCTTACATTACAAACTTGACATTTTTCAGCTTTAGGGTTCTCTACGTTCTGGGTCTTAAAGACCATGGAAAAACAGTACAAAGATGGATATACTTGAAAACAACACTCCCGACAGTGCTGTATGGACGGGTTTTGGTCCTTGAATGTTAGAGTAGGAAGTTGGATGTTTGAAATAAAATGCCTGGTAACAATAAGCGGTGCAAGGTGTTGATAATACAGGTACACCACCAATTTTCCGGCAACTCTTTTAGTCCGAACAAAATTGAGACGCAACTTGAAAATCCCGCGGCCACCAGACTAGTTTACTGGGCAGCCACAGATGGTGATGTGTGTAGCTCGCGCTCAATTGGATAGTTTTCACTCCACTTGCTAGTGGTACCTCGATTTTGTGAGATTCTTAGCTTATTTTGCTTAAATTTAACAGTTGCTATGGCTTCTAAGAGATGCGAGTATCATCGGTGGTGTCAAACGTAAACACCAGTCCACAGCGACCCAAGAGAAAGTTGAATTTTTTTATGTTGGTCTCCGGATATAGACAAGAATCCACATCGAGACCGGTCCTTAACTGAAATATAGAGAATTATGTCGGTGCATAATCTGTGACATCTATGGTGTATTAGTGGGTTGGAGGTGTGTTGGTGTATTATTATTACGTGACCACGGCTGGTCCGGCAAAAAGGTTAAACTGGCAAGACTTTGAAACCAAGGGTGCCGGAAAATCGGTGGTGTACCTGTAAAGTATGCCAGAAAAAGGTGCCGGTGAGCAGGATATGACTGAACAGGGTGTGTTGAAATGGCTCTGGTATAGGGGCAGGATGAAAGAAAAACTGGCGAAGATATATATTGTGTCAGTGTAGATAAACAAAGTTGAGAAAGTGACAAGAATGGAGGCTTTGGTATATCAAAGCCAAACATTCAGGTGTGAAGGGTACAAATTGATTCAAATATACACTGGACGAGGGAGAATTAATATGCTGTCAGTGGGTGGAACAAGGGAATATGGAATTGAAAAAAAGTATGGTTGTAAGGTCCAGCATGGTTATGATACAGAATGTGAAGAGCTATTGAGTGGGAAGGATCGGACGTAAGTAGAGTCCTTAAGGTACATGGGACAGGATTTAGCACAGGAAACCATGAGGGTTGAGGTGTCATAGGCTGAAAGAGAGCTGAAGTCCTGGGTAAACCGGTGTATATGGAAGAAAAGGTCATTGTATTAAAGCAGGGACAAGTTTATTTGAATGTATAGTCATTTCAACAGTGTTGTATGATGTCTTTGGCCCTGAATGCAAAACAAAAGTGAAACTTTTAAGCAAAATACATGGCAAGTTAGGGGACTATGAAACCTAGTCAATCACTGAACCTGACTAATATTTACTGATTTTTTGCATGAAAAAGGTATCTAAAAACTTAAAAATATTAGTATAGAAACATATTTTGACCTTAAAAGATATCTTGAACCTTGAAGCTATCTAAATTATATACTTTGGCTTTAAAAATCAAATGTGTATGTATATTTTCTCATGCCACAGCTGCTCTTCCACTCCTGAAGCCACACTACTTCCAAGTCCATTTGCATGCCACCTTACAATGCACACCAACTCTGAGTCATGCTTTCACTTGTTCCCTGCCTTTGTACAAAGGCACTATCTGAGCATTCTGCTAGTCTTCAGACAACTCACCTTGGACCAAATACTTTATTGCTTAAGTAACCTTAAACCAGATTGTCATCCTCTTTCTTTGGAAACTCGATTGCAATCTCAACCAGTCCTACTTAGCAATCCTGTATTTAATATTATGCAAGCTTCACTACATACTCGCACATGTGCACGTATGCATAAATGTGTATGCGAGTGGATGCATCTTCCTTCATGTTTCCTATCGCTGCCTCACTAACACAGGAAATGGCGACCAAGTTTAATAAAATAAAATATTTCACTACTTTTCACTATACTAATTGCAGTGTGCATGTAAAAAACAGGTGAACTCCAAGCCTTGTGACTTTAAAGACAGGGCCATCTTAAGACTAGTAATTCACTGCTGAGCACTGAATAAATATATAAAAGGAACTGCATATATGATTTTGTACCACTGTGAAGCTCTAGGAAAATCTGTGACCACGAGCAACTTGTCGAGGATTTGAAGGAATCTTTACAATTCTATTCTTGAAAACAGACACAATGTGCCACAAGATAGTGGCCTTTGATGAGACATTTGACTCAATTTCTGTAAACCAAAATGTCAGTATAATGCTAAATTTCATTCCCGAAGTAGGCAAATTTAAGGATTATGTCTAAAGATAAGGTGCTGTCCATAAGAAAATTCAAGGTTAGAAAAAAATAAAATTCTTAATTTGTTTAATATTTTCATTTCATTGTTTATTTCTTGTAACCACAGCTAGACCTCCTGCCTCGAGCCCTCTCGAACTTGCGTCCCTTGCTGCGCACCAGAGGTTTGGTGTGACTATGAGGAAGACCAGGAGCAGGACCAAATCTTTTGCATGACTCACGAGCCTTACGTTTACCTGAAAACCAATCAGAAACCATTGTAAATGATCAGCATTTTTAACTGTAAGCTGAAGACAATCCTGAATTGCATAAATGCAGCTTAACTAAACTTAGAAATACCAAATGAACAATTAAAAATATAAATGAATTACCATGAATCTGACAAGCCCTTGGATCCTAACAAATCAAAGCCACCACTTATTTCCCAGCAAACTAATCCTATGTGCTAACTTCCTTTCAGCTAAATTATTATAAAACAAAGAAATACAGAAAACTCGGTCCATGAAAAATAACATCCACACTCAATTATGTGAACTTTAAAGACAGCCCTGTATCAAGACAGTCTGCCATCAATAAACAAGACTAATGGTAACAACAATCCCAGTTAAACAAAATAATTCAAGATAACAGGAACTTTATTTCAATACATTTCCTATGAAAAGTAAGCCACTTGGAAAAACTACCCTGAAATACAGCACAAAGCATCAACAATGCATGAATCAATATGCAAAGACAATAGGTTGACAAAATAACCTACATTTTCATGGCTAAGGCTTTGAATTGCTAGCAGGTCACAGAACATCTGAAGCAAAAAGCATACTCCTGTTATTTAAAGCCAGTAATGCAATTCAAAAAACCTATCATATCTCATGATGATTTAGGTTTTATACCTACCAAGCTTGGCCTCTGCCAAAGCTGTTGTGTTACTGCTCTACTCACGACTTGTTGGAGGCCAAAGTCCACAAACCTACAAAACCAAAACAACCTAGACTGGTCCACGAATTTGTTGATACCTGTCTAAGCCCTTTTCAAATTTCTCTTTAAAAAACAACCCCTAGTGTTCATAATGGCTACATGAGATGTATTCAATAATTTTGGGCCTTAGAAAAATACACTTTGCTCTTTCCTTTCAATTTCCTTCTTTTCTTACACTTATTCGCCGTTTCCTGTGTTAGCGCAGCAGGATCAGAAACAAAGAAAAGGCCTTGTTCACCAACTTTCAATTCACTATTTACATACAAAAATTCAAAAAACTTGCCAATGCTTCTAAAAGTTGAGAATTACTAAATTACTAAAGTCATGGATTACATAAAGAATGCTATGATCCAAAGCAGAAAAATTAGCCTTTAAATGTGAGACCAATTAAGCAATTCCTCCTTGCTCCCTCCACTTCTCTTAGTTTCTCTGTTCATTCTCTTCATACTCTAAGCTATTTCAAATCTCAATTGTACTTAGTTTTCTAAAACACATCTCTAACACTGTCATTCCTTACAGTATCAACCATCCCTGCACCACTTACTGTCCTTACACATTTCAATTACAATATAAACCCTCTTCAATTTTTTTGCATTAAAGGTCCAAGACTCGCACATAAACAACACTGTCACCCCTGCGTCAGCAAGGTAGCGCCTGGAAACAGATGAAAAGGCCACATTTGCTCACACTCAGTCTCTAGCTGTCATGTATTTTCTATTTTTTATACTTGATTGCTGTTTCCTGCATCAGTGAGGTAGTGCCAGGAAACAAAGAAAGAAAGACCCATCCACTCATACATACACACATATATACATACTAATGCACATACACATGTGCATATTCATACTTGCACGCCTTCATCCATTCCTGGCGCCACCCCACCCCACAGGAAACAGCACTGCCATCCCGAGTCAGTGAGGTAGCACCAGGAAACAGACGAAAAAAGGCCACATTCGTTCACATTCAGTCTCTACCTGTCATGACTAACTTCCACTTCCATGGTTCCATTCGATGCAAACCCCACTCCCAGATGTCTAAAACACTTCACTTCCTCCAATTTTTATCCATTCAAATTACATCCCAACTAACTTGTCCCTCAACCCTGCTGAACCTAATAATCTTGCTCTTATTCACATTTACTCTCAACTTTCTCCTTTCACACACTTTTCCAAACTCAGTCACCAACTTTTGCAGTTTCTCACTCGAATCTGCCATCAGTGCTGTGTCATCCGCGAACAACAACTGATTCACTTTCAAGGCCCTCTCATCCCCAACAGACTGCATACTCGTCCCTCTCTCCAAAACTCTCACATTTACCTCCCTAACCACCCCATCTATATACAAATTAAACAACCATGGGGACATCACACACCCCTGATGCAAACCGACCTTCAATGGGAACCAGTCACTCTCTTCTTTTCCTACTCGTACACATGTCTTACACCCTTGATAAACATATTATTTTACAGGTAGTCGGTGACTTATGACCTATGCGACTTAAGACTGATAACATTTACAACCACCTCCATATGACAGTTTCGAGCCAACTCCTAGCACTTCCAGGAGGCTGGGAGGTTAAGTGCTGGGAACGCTCACATCATTCCTGCGCCCCGCACAAACCTCCCAGCACAACACACTTCCTCCTTTGTTTGTTTGTCTTTCACTTTGGAAATTTTTCTACAATATGACCCCCAAGATGTCTACCAAAAGGAAAATGTCTTTTTCTACTCCTCAACCTGCCAAGAAGGAAAGAATGGCCATTGATCTCAACACAAAAATGATGGTGATTAGGCAGCACGAAGGAGGGAGGAAAGTGAATGTGATTGCACATGATTTGAAGTTATCACACTCTACTGTGTTGACGATTTTGAAGGACAAAGAAAGGATTTGTGATGCTATTGAAGGTTCTGCATCAGTGCAATCGACAATCATACCGAAGCAATGTACTGGACCCATCCACGAAATGGAGAAATTACTACACATTTGGATGGAAGACCAGATACAGAAATGGAGACCATTAAACCTTTATGCTATTCAGATGAAGGCAAGAAGTATATTTCACTCTGAAGGAGTGTGCAGGAGAAGACTATAGTCAAGAATTTGCAGCAAGTACTGGCTGGTTCTAAAGATTTAAGACAAGATTTCAATTTCATAATGTTCGTGTGACTGGAGAAGGAGCGAGTGCAGACTCCTCAGGCTACCCCGCGCACTGCCCCAGCTGACTCAGATGACAACAACGATGATCCACAGCCTAGCCCTAGTGGCCAATAGAACTTTTTTGTTTGTTTTGTAACTGAAATGTTTGCTATTTTTTTGCACCTGTATTTTGTATTTTTGTATGTTCTGCAAATATTAAACTAATTGTACTATGACTTGAACCTGACGAACATAAGAACAATAAGATGATTTAAACTTGACGAACGTAATAATGAAAAATAAAACTGTGTAGAATGTGTTGAATGATAACTACTAAGACAGTGGTGATACAATAGTTATAACAATAATAAAAGAAAATGTTCATAAAGTATGACAAAGATGATTATAATATCATTAAACTGTATAATATACCTAAGGTAATTATAACATAGGTCGACTTACGATCATATTGACTTATGACTGGTCTGTCAGAACCGATCGCAGTTGTAAGTCGACGACTACCCGTACTTGATTGGTGTTTCCCGTGTTATCAAGGTAGAGCCAGGAAACAGACGAAGATAGATCCATCCACTCACCTACACACGTATACATAGATGCACATATATGCACAATACATATATATACATACCAACATATACATATATACATACATATACATACACATGCATATACATATGAACATATTCTTTACTTGCTCGCCTCCATCCATTCCTGATGCCACCCTGCCCCACAGGAAATACCATTGACACCCCCTGCATCAGCGAGGTAGTGCAAGGAAACAGACGAAAAAAGGCCACATTCGCTCACACTCAGTCTCTAGATGTCATGTGTAATGCACCAAAAGAACAACTCCCCTATCCACATCTAGGCCTCACAGACCTTTCCATGGTTTACCCCAGATGTTTCACATGCCCTGGTTCAGTCCGTTGACAGCACATCGACCTCAGTATACCACATCATTCTATTTCACTCTACTCCGTGCATGCCTTTCACCCTCCTGCATGTTCAGGCCCCGACCACTCAAAATCCCTTCTGCCAACAGTTTGGTCTCCTGCTTCTCCTTGTTCCCTCCACCTCTTAAACATTTATCCTCTTTGTCAACCTTTCCTCACTCATTCGTTCCATATGACCAAAACATTGCAACACACCCTCTTCTGCTCTCTCAACCGCACTCTTCTTATTACCACACATCTCTCTTACCCTTACATTACTTATTCAGTCAAACCATCTCACACCACATATTGTCCTTAAACATTTTATTTCCAACACATCCACCCTCCTTGGTCCTACTTAACCCATAGCCCATGCCTCGCATCCATATAATATTGTTGGAACTACAATTCCTTTAAACATACCCATTTTTGCTCTTCGAGATAATGTTCTCCCTTTCCACACATTCTTCATCACTCACAGAACCTTTGTCCCCTCCCCAACTCTATGACTCACTTCCACCTCCATGGTTCCATTTGCTGCAAAGTCCACTCCCAGATATCTAAAATGCTTCACTTCCTCCAATTCTTCTCCATTTAAGCTCACATTCCAACTAACTTGTCCCTCAACCCTGCTGAACCTAATAACCTTGTTCTTATTCACATTTACTCTCAACTTTCTCCTTTCACATACTTTTCTAAACTTGGTCTCCAACTTCTGCAGTGTCTCTCTCGAATCAGCCACCAGTACTGTATCATCGGCGAACAGCAATTGACTCACTTCCCAGGCCCTCTCATCCCCAACAGACTACATTCTCGCCCCTCTCTCCAAAACTCTTGTATTTGCCTCCCTAACTACAACATCCATAAACAAATTAAACAACCATAGGGACATAACACACGCCTGCCGCAAGGTGACCTTCACTGGGAACCAACCACTCTCCTCTTTTCCTGCTTGTACACGTGCCTTACACCCTTGACAAAAAGTTCTCACTGCTTCTGGCAGCTTACCTCCCACACCGTATATTCTTAAGATTTTCCACAAAGCATATCTGTCAACCCTATCATATGCCTTCTCCTTATTCATAAATTCTACATACAAATCCGTCTGTTTTTCAAAGGATTTCTCACATACATTTTTCACAGCAAACACCTGATCTTCACATCTACCACTTCTAAAACCACACTGCTCCTCCCCAATCTGCTGCTCTGTACTTGCCTTCATCCTCTAAGTCAATGCCCTCCATACAGTTTTCCAGGAGTGCTCAACAACCTTATACTTCTGCAGTTTCAACACTCTCCTATATCTCCTTTGCCTTTGTACAATGGCTCTATACATAAATTCCGGCAATCCACAGGCACGTCACCATGATCCATATATACAGCTGAATATTCTTACCAACCAATTAACAACACAGTCACCCCTTTCTTAATAAATTCAACTGCAATACCATCCAGTCCCGCCTCCTTGCCGGATTTCATCTCCTGCAGGGCTTTCACCACCTCCTCTCTACCCACCAAACAACTCTCCCTGACTCTCTCACTTCGCACATCTGCCACTCTATCATCAAACACATTCAACAATCCCTCAAAATACTCACTCCATATCCTCATCATTCTATCACTACATGCTATCACTTCCCCCTTGCCCCCTTCACCAATGTTCCCATTTGTTCTCTTGTCTTATGCACATTATTTACCTCCTTCCATAGCATCTTTTCATTCTCCCTAATTTGCAATGATACTCTCTCACCCTAACTCTCATTTGCCCTCTTTTTCAACCTTTGCACCTTCCTCTTGACCTCCTGCCGCTT
>JAYMFT010278669.1:0-10522 GCA_038088735.1 Panulirus argus | reverse complement strand
GGTTGCAAGTAACTGTGTTGGTCTCTAGTAACATGTATTTGTCCTCCATAACTATACTTATAACCGTTGTTTCCTCTTGTGTAGAACAGATTCGTAACAAGTGCGTTCGTCTCTGCTGATCCAAAATACCTCCTGGTGCTGTTGGCATTAATATCAATAATCACAATGATGGAAGTGGCCTCTAATAACTGGTTTAACTGTTGATAGCTGTAGTGGTTGTTTATGATTATGGCGGTTGCTAATAACTTTCATTTATTTCTATAGCAACCCGCAGGACATCGGCAAAGACAGGGAGAGAGAAAGAGAGAGAGAGAGAGAGAGAGAGAGAGAGTGAGAGAGAGAGATGGATAATTGAACAAAAGTGATGCCTTAAGAATTAATGGGAAGGAAAGCTTTCGATGGAGAGGAAATATGTGAGCAGTGCTCCGTACTGGGGAGAAGAGAACGCCTGAAACAAAAGAAAAGTTGTTCACAAAATGACAATTACGGCACCTTTACAACAATGCCAGCTTTTAAGAAATGAAATAGAGTGGAGGGTATTGCAATGTCTAATATGTTTACGAAACTGAACAGAGATAAACGAGGGAATCTGAAGAAGATTTTTATGAAGGCATTACTTCTCAAATCTCATATGTTGTGCAGGTCTGAATTGAGAGATGGTTTATGTTCAGCACGAGAAAGAGAACAGCACTAGAAGGAGGAAGGGAGGAAAAGTGAGTTGGAGTATGTGAAGCGGAGAACATAAACAAAAGAGTGAAAAAGGTTAGAAGCTGAATGAAGAAAGATCAGTCATTCTGTGGAGAGATGAGAGCGGAGGCGCTGTCTCAGAACCCTGAGGAACACCACTATCGATAGAGTTAAAGGGGGAAGTCGCTCCGTCAACGACGACTTAAACGGAAAGTGCTGAAAATTTAGCTTTGAATTAGGGAACATAAGGAATCAGAAAAACGAAAAGGAAGCTGAGAAAAGAGAGACTTTTGCTAAACCATATCAAACGCTTCGAAAGTGCTGAGATCACAGCAAAATTTAACCAAATCCTTGAGAGGGAAGACTCAGTGGCGAATCACAAAGTGGACGCCAACCACAAGTAGACTCTCAGTGTCGAAGAAAGTGAGAGTTAAGGACAGTTTCATAGACTCTGGAGGCAGCGATAGTGAGATTAGTTGAGTGATAGAAGGGTTAGTAGGGTCTCCTCTCTGAGCGTTGGACTACACCAATATTTGCTCAAGGAAAAGGAACTTTTTGGGCCTTTAGAAACGAAATAGGTAGTTCAGAGGCACGCTTCCTCAGTAATCGTGAAATACTCGGAACACCTTGAGCTGAGAAAATTTAAGAGATAGAATAGGTTCAAATGAAGGTGATGGGGAGGAAAAATCAGGTAAAGAATCATCTAAATTTAAATTAAAGGAAACTTAGAAACCAAAAGAGAGACTTAATCAGTCTGGGAGTTAGCTAAAGATTGATCGGGTCGGAAGAGAAGAGGAAAAGTTGGATTATAGAACTTCCTGAAGATGCTTTTGGTTAAGGACTAAACCAATTGTTAGTGCTGAAAGAAAGCAGATCAGCACACTGTCCTCCTGTGAAGGTGTGTTTAGAAGTAAGAACAGCATTGCAGTGACTGTGAGCAGAAAGATCGGAGAGGACTCAAGGAAAGAGGAGAGCTTTATCGTCCGATCTGCTCAGTTTCTGGTGTGACAGGCATCAAGGCAAGAGTGATAAGGTCATGGATTAGCTGGAGGGAGAATATGAGATGTAGGGCTCCTTCCCAGCCAAAATTAACTCCATCATACATAGATCACAACCCGGGCGTCCCTGTCAGCATAAGCAGTACCTGTCTCATGGAGAGTCAGAAAAGATGCCGCGCAGGGATGACCGCTGAGCTCTCTCAAGGCGCTAAAGCTGGCGTTTGGAGGAGGGTTTGTGGTGGGTGTGCCACGTCAGAGTGACTGAAATGGGACTGTGGTTGGAGGATCTTTAGGGGGCAGAAAATGTATGTTAAGTGGGAGGGTAGAAAAGCTATTTAGAGGTCGAGTGTGTTGGGGGAGTGGTCGTAACGATCGGAAACTCGCTTAGAGCGTTTGAATATTTGTTTCTGACCGTTAAGAAGAGCAGAGAAAATGGAAAGAGCCTTGGCTTTGCGAGGATTATCCTGGAATGAGCCCGCTAAACTCTGTGGTGTATAATGAGATGCCCTTCTCAGAAAATTTCAGCGCACGGATTTGAATGGAGCAAGCTAAACAGTGGAAAAATCGTACAAAGCTGGAAAAAGGAAGATATGCGAAACATAAAAGAGAAAGTTATGGAAGGTAGAGACTTCTTGAGGTAGATGGCATCAGAGTTAGGAGATTTAAGATCCACGAGGCAAGCAGTGGGAGTTTTTTGTCTCAAATTTGGCACAAACTCCACCTTTGGAGTGGAAATGGTGGCAGAAGCTAAGGTCAGAGACTGAGAGTGTAGGGGAGAGGTAGCCTTAGACAGTTGCGTTAGAGGCAAGCTGGTGACACTGTTACTATTAACTGAGTCAGTTTGCAGTAATTGTGTTGCTGTTTCATGAGATTGTGCTCGTCACCAGTAAGTCGCTGTGTTGGCCATTAATGACTCTATCGACCAAAAGTAATATCTGCTGATAAATCGTAACTGTGCTCATCACTAATAACTGCTTTTGATATTAGTAGATCTGTCGGTCATCAATTTGCTTTGGCTGCAGACCATACTTTGTGGTCGCAAGTGATTGCTTTCCACACTAGTGACTGAGGAGTACACCAATGAGGTAATGATGGTGGGGACTTATACATACATGCGTTGGCCGTTTGTGATTGCCTCAGCTTTCATCTAAATGAGTCAGAAGTTAGTAACTATGTTTATCATTCCTTACTCTGTTATTGACAGCTAACTGGAACAGTCACTGATATCTTCTTTCTGATTTCAGTCAAATGTGTTAGTTTCTAGTGGGTGTGATCAACCATGGCAGCTTTATTACTCACCAGGAGCTGTCTTGGTCACAAGTAACTTTAGTCATTTTTGGTACGTGTTTTGGTCACCGTTATTTGTGTATTGCTAGCGAGTAACTGTCACGGTCATTCCTTACGATGTTGGTAGCTATTGACTGTCATGGTCATTCCTGACAGTGTTGGTTGCTTGTAACTAGTATGGTGATTCCTGACGGTGCTGGTAGTAAGTAGCTGTCTCAATCATTCCTTACGGTGCTAGAATTTGAATGTTGTTATAATCATTACTTATAGTGTTGATAGTTGATAACTGTCGTGGTGATTCCTTGCGGTGTTAGTAGCTAGTAAGAATGTTGATCAACCTTTTCGGTGTTGGTGGCTCGTAACTGCGCTTGGTAACTAGCTTTTGTTTTAACTGCTTGGGCACATATTAGTAAGCGGTCAGTAACCTTGTTGACTGGATTTTAATACGTTGACCACTGGCAAATGTCATTTTCGTTAGCCGCTATGTTGGTCAACAAGTAACTGCGTGGCTAACGACACTGATTACTAGTAACTGTATAAATCAGTAGTAGTGTACTAACATCCATCATTATTAGTAACTGAACTGGTCACCAGTAGTGTACTAACATCCATCAAGCTAATTCCTTCGCAGTGATTTCCTGCATTTATACACGTCGCACATTTCCAGATTTCCTCGCTGAACCACAAGTACTTTCGGACGCATCTCGAGGACTCTCTTTCTCTGGGCCGTCCTCTGCTGATCGAGGATGTCGAGGAGGAACTTGATCCAGTCCTCGATAACCTGCTGGAGAGAAACTTTATCAAATCTGGATCCATTCTTAAGGTATGATAGGAATGAAGCTCTCAGTTTTATTATCATGCTAGAATATACTTTATATAAAAACAGAACAAAGGACAACTTATTTTGTGGAATACATATCTTATATAATGAAAGGCATTTTCTTCTTCTATAAAGAATGGGCAAGTGCTGAGCATTCATGCATGTATATTCAAATATATGATTATGGTTATTAGGAGCCTAATTGTTAACAATTTCTTATATCAGCAACACCGAAAAATATTACTGAAACCGTCCACAGCAGATGAATAATGAAATCTTTAGACAAATGATGCAGGGCTGCTACTGCTTTTTATGTTTTAATCATTATCTTTATAACAACAAATATGTCTTACTGTTTATGCATTCTAATTAAACGACCTATTATTTCTAAGCATCATTTGTGATGGCTACCGCCATAAAAAGGTTTAAAGTTAGTGAGTTAACGATTTTATACAGTTCTCTATTGCTATCCTTTCCATTTAGTTTAGAAATAGTTTCAGTAGAATGTATCTATTGTGGAAGTATCGAAGAACGTAAGTTACCAAATGCCAATGAAGGAATAACGTAGTGGCTAATGTGTCTTCATATAAAGTGTGAGATAAGTTATCCCCGGTGCCAGAACAATGGAATGCGAGTGCTATTGGTGGTGTTGTGCTACCCATTGTTACCAGTGTAACCGTTAGCATTTGTAGCGTCCAACCCATCAAGATATGGAGATAATGAAACGCTCTGTAATCAAATTATCAAAATATTATGCATACTGACATCATCAGACTTTTGGCGTAGTCTTGAAAAAAAGATTTTGTTGATATATTCACACTACAATACGAATTCAAACAGCGAAAAGGCTCTAGTTTAGGAGAAAGCATAAAAGTATTCAATATTCATTATTAGAAAATAAAGAAAATAAACAAGAAGAAATGCGTCATACACCTAGCCAGTATCGTTCTCCAGTTACTCTAAGGAATGGTGTTGCTGTACAGATAACAGCATAGTGATCCTGTACAGTAAACAACATGGTGGTGCTATACACTCAACAGTATGGCGGTGCTCTACAGTCAACATTATGGAGGAAGAGGACAGTCAAGAGTATGGAAGCGCTTTTCAGAGAAGCCGGGCCACAGGTGGAGGGAGCCTGGGCCAAGCTGGGCACTTTGAACGTCTGGTCAGCGCTGGAAGACAAGGACCTGCCACTCGGAGATCCAGGAGGAACACAGCTAACGAGAGCGTAGCTTTGGCGAAGTCATTTCTGGAAATAAGAAAGAACATGAACGAAGGAATGACCCAAGTGTGGTGCGTGACGCACTGACTTTATACGATACAGAAAAGCTCCATAAAGTTGTCTCCCTGAGTAAGATAAACGAGAGTTGAAAAGAAAAGATTGAGGCAACGTGTCTGGTGCACTTAAGGAGACTATCAGACATCTAACCCGGTAGCGGCTGAGTTTTCATTAGAGTAGAAAGCAACACCAGAAATCCTGACACGCGCGGTGTAAGACGGTTCCCGGAACCACCACACGACTCAAACCAGGATGACGCTGGGCAATATATTCCAGGGCAACATACTCCTGCAGCAGTAAACACAGACAGCCGGGAAGGTGCTCAAGTCCCTCTCCCAGTCAGAGGAACTCCACGGCGTCAGTGAACTGTTTGCGACACTTTTCCTACAGCCCTGAGAACACGATCATTGGGTCCGCGTGTGAACTCCTGTTGTTGTCGACAACATGGTGGTGCTGTACAATCATCAGTATGGTGCTTTGCTGTACAGTCAAGATTTTGATGGTACTGAACAGTCGACAGGATGGTTGTGCTGTACAGTCAAAAGAATGGTGGTGTTGTTCAGTCAACAGTATGGTGGTGCAGTAGAGTCAACAACATGGTGGTGCTGTATAGTCAACAGTATACTAATTCTGTACACTCAACAGTATGGTAGTGCTCTCCAGGCAAGAGTATGATGTTGTTGTAAACTCAAGAGTATGGTGGTGCTGTACAGTCAACATTATGGTGGTGTTGTACAGTCCACAATATGCTGGTGCTGCAGAGTCATCAGTATAGTAATAGTCTAGAGTCGACAGTATGGTGGTACTGTACAATCAAGAGCATGGTGGTTTGCTGCACAGTCAACAGTATATGGTTTTCCTGTAAAGTCAACACGATGGTGTTGCTGTACAGGCGACAGTATGGTGGTGCTGTGCAGTGAACAATATAGTGGTGCTGTACATTCAAAAGTATAGTGGTACAGCACGCTCAACAGCATGATGATGCTGTACAGTCAATAGTATGGTGTTGCTATATTGTCAACAGTATGGTTGTGTTGTTCTGTCAACAGTATGGTGGTGCAATAAAGTCGACAGCATCATGGTTGTTTTCTGTACAGTCAACAGTATGATGGTACTTTAGAGTCAACACTATGGTGGTACTATACAGTCAACTGTATGGTAATGATGTATAGTCAAGAGTATGTAGGCGTTGTACAGTCAACAGCATGGTGGTGACTGTAGAGCGAACAGTATGGTGGTGTTGTAAATTCAACAGTATAGTAAAACTGTACAATAAATAGTAGCATGGGGCTGTACAGTCAACAATATGGTGGTGCTGTATAGTCAAAAGTATGGTGGTACTGTACAGTCGACAGTATGGTTGTGCTTTACAGTCAACACTATATTGTTGCTATACAGACAACTGTATGAAACTGATGTACAGTCAAGAGTGTGTAGGCTCCATACAGTGAAAAGAATGGTGGTGCTGTACAGTCAGCAGTATGGTGGTGCTTTACACTTAACACTATAGCGTTGCTATACAGTCAACTGTATGGTATTGATGTACAGTCAGCAGTGTGTAGGCGCTATATAGTCAACAGCCTTGTGGTGCTATAGAGTCAACAGTGTTGTGGTGCTGTAGAGTCAGCAGTATGGTGGAGCTATACAGTCAACAGTATCATGGGGATGTACAGTTACAATACGGTGGTGCAGTAGAGTCAGCAGCATGGTGTTGCTATACAGTCAACAGTATGACGTTTCTGTACTTTCGACAGTATGGTGGTGATGTATAGTCAACAATATAGTGGTGCTGTACACTGAAAAGATTGGTGGTGCTGTACACTCAACTGAGTGATGGTGCTGTACAGTCAACAGTATAGCGGTGTTGTTCAGTCAACGTTAAGGTGCTCTCATACAGTCGACAGCATGGTGGTGCTGTACAATCAACAGTATGGTGGTGTTCATTGAAAAGTATGGTGGTGCTGTACAGTCAACATCATGGTGGTCTGTTGTACAGTCAACAGTACGATAGTGCTTTATAGTTAACACTATGGTGGTGCTATACAGTCAACAGTATGGGAGTGATGTACTATCATGAATATGGTGGGACTTTACAGTCAACAGTATGGTGGTGCTCTACAGTCAAAGGTAAGTTCATGTTATGCAGTCAACAGTATAGTTGTGCTTCAAATCAACAACATGATGGTGCTGTATTCTTATCAGCTTGCTGCTGATGTACTGTCAACAGTATGGTGATGCTTTACAGTGAATAGTAAGGTTCTGCAATAAAGTCACCGATATGTTAGTCTTGTACAGTCAAAATTATGGTGGTGCTGTACAGTCAACAGTATGGTGGTGCTATACAGTAATCATTATGGTGGTGTTGTAGAGTCGACAATATGGAGGTGCTGTACAGAGAAAAGAATTGTGGTGCTGTACAGTCAAAAGTATGGTGGTGCTGTAGAGTCATCTGTATGGTGGGTGGTACTCTGCAGTCGACAGTATGAAGGTGTTCAATAGTCAAAAGTATGGTGGTGTTTTACAATATGGTTTTGCTGTATTGTCAACAATTGCAGTGCTCTATATCGAAACGTAACGTGGTGCTGCACACTCAACGGTATGATGGTGCTGTAAAATCAACATTATGGTGGTTTGCTGTACAATCAACAGTATCGTGGTGCTTTACAGTCAATACTATGGTGGTGCTATACAGTCAAATGTACGGTATTGATGTACAGTCAAGGGTATTTAGGAGCTATACAATGAACAGCATGATGGTGCTGTAGACTCAGCAGTATGGTGGTGCTGTAAAGTCAACAGCAGGGCGTTGCTGTAAAGTCAACAGTATGATGTTGCTCTAGAGTCAACAGTATGGTGGTGCCGAACAGTCAACAATATAGTGGTGCTGTACATTCAAAAGTATGGTGGTGCTGTACATTCAACAGTACGGTAGTGCTGTCTAGTCAACAGTATGGTGGTCCTCTGCAGTCAACAGCATGGTAGTATCGTACAATCGGCATAATGGTAGTGCTATACAGGCAACAGGATGATTGTGCTGTACAGACAACATTATGGTAGTGCTGTACACTCAAGAGTATAGAGGTGCTGATGAGTCATCAGTATGGTGGTACTCGAAAGTCGATAGTATGGAGGTGCTCAACAGTCAAAAGTATGTTGTTCTTGTACGGTATGGTGTTGCTGTACGGTCAACGATATGGTGGTACTGCGAAATCAGTAACGGTGGTGTTGTATATTCCAAAGTGTTGTGGTGATGTACACTCAACAATATGGCGTTGTTGTGCAGTCAACATCATGGTGATGTTGTTCAATCAACTGTATGGTGGCAGTATAAAGTCGACAGCATGATGGTGCTGTACAATTAACAGCATGGTTGTTTGCTGAAGAGTCAACAGCATGGTGGCTCCTTACTGTCAACACTCTGGTGGTGCTATACAGTCAACTGTATGGTTTTGATGTACAGTCAAGAGTATGTAGGTGCTATACATTCAACAGCATGGTGATGCTGTAGAGTCAACAGTATGGTGGTCCTGTGCAGTCACTAGTATGGTGGTATTGTACAGTCTGCATTATGATAGTGCTATACAATCAAGAGTATGGTGGTGCAGTACAGTCAACAGTATGGTGGTGCTGTACACCCAAAAGTATGATGGTGCTGTACACTCAACAGTATCGTGGTGCTGTACAGTCAGTATTATGATGGTGCTATACAATCAACAGCATGGTGGTGCTGTACACTCAACAGTATGATGGTGCTGTACAGTGAACAGTATGGGGGTGTTGTACAGTGAACAGTATGCTGATGTTGTTCAGTCAAACGTATGGTGGTGCTGTACAATCAACAGTATGGTGGTTTGTTTTACAGTTAACAGCATGGTTGTACTTTTCAGTCAACACTATGGTGGTGCTATACAGTCAACAGTATGGTATTAATGTGCAGTCAAGTGTATGTAGGTGCTAAATCATCAACATCATGGTGCTGCTGTAGAGTCAACACTATGGTTGCGCTGTAGAGTCAACAGTATGGTGGTGTTGTACGGTAGAGAGTATGGTGTTGTTGCACGGTCAACAGTATGGTTGTTTCATATAGTCGACAGTATGGTAGTGCTGTAGAGTCAACAGTATGATGGTGCTGTACATTCAACAGTATGGTGATTTTTTCAGTCAATAGTATAGTGGTGCTATAAAGTCTACAGCATATTGGTGCTGTACTGTCAAATATATGGTGGTGCTTTACACTTACCAGTATGACGGTGCTGTACAGTTAAAATACTGTGGTGCTGTGCAGTCAGCAGTATGGTGGTGCTGTACACTCAATAATATGATGGTGCTGTTCAGTCAGTAGTGTGGTGGTGCTGTTCAGGCAACAGTATGGTGGTGCAGTAGAGTCAACAGTATGGTGGTGCTGTACAGGCAAATACATGGTGATGTAAACTCCATGGTAGTGCTGTACAATTCATAGTAGGATCGTGATGTACATTTAAATGTAGGGTGGTGCTGTAAAGTTGACAGCATGTTGATGCTGTACGGTCAAGAGTATGTTGGTGCTGTACAGTCAAGAGTATGGTGATGCTTTAAAGTCATCAGTATGGTAGTGCTTTACAGTCAACAGCATGGTTGTGCTGAACAGTCACCAGTATGGTAGTTCTGTAGAATCAACAGTATGGTGGTCATTAACAGACAACAGTATGGTGGTATCGTCAGTCCTCAGTAGGGCAGCGCTATATAGTCAACAGTATGGTGGTGCTGTACAGTCAACCGTATAGTGATTCTTTATGGTCAACAATATGGTGGTGACGCAGAGTCATCAGTGTGGTGGTACTCTACAGTCGACAGTGTTGCTGTACATCACACATCACTCCCGGCGTTATGGTACCGTCTCCAGCCCAACACATACTGGCTGTTAAAGGGACTTTGTAGTGACTGTTGGGGTTGCGAAGCCTTGTAGTTACGAGAGTGTGGGAAGGGGGTTAGACCTGGGTAGGCGAGTGCTATATGGGCAAGAAAAAGAAATTTATTTTAATTTATTTTACCTAGGTGTATTAACTAAGTCATTCATAATGATTAATAATTCGATGGGCTTTAGAATTGCCTGGGAACGAAATTAAATTCTTGATATTAGCATTTGCTAAGGGCTTAACTATACTATATGTGACTTAGTCATTATGTATAGGAAACGATACCACACTGTCCTGACCAACATTGACAGTTGTAAGCGGAGAGTTATTTATGGTGTGTGTGGGGGTGGGGGGGGGGGGAAGAGATTGGCCTGGGGAGCTGAGTGAATTCAAGCCGATTCTCTTGATATTCTCGATTTTAGACAATTCTCCCATAATGATTTGGTTGATGATAGGATGGGCTTTAAAGTTACCTGGGAACAGATTGAAGTTCTTAGTATTAGCAATGATGATCGCCTCAATAGTATTGCGAGTACAGTAATCTCCAGAAGGATAA
>JAYMFT010278658.1:0-10522 GCA_038088735.1 Panulirus argus | reverse complement strand
CATCAAACACATTCAACAGTCCTTCAAAATACTCACTCCATCTCCTCACTCCATCACTACCTGTTATCACTTCCCCCTTGCCCCCTTCACGGATGTTCCCATTTGTTTTCTAGTCTTACTCACATTATTTACCTCCTTCCAAAACATCTTTTTAATCTCCCTAAAGTTTAACGATACTCTCTCACCCTAAATTTCATTTGTCTTCTTTTTCAACCTTTGCACCTTCCTGTTGACCTCCTGCTGCTTTCTCTTATACATCTCCCAGTTATTTGCACTCCTTCCTCATAAGTATCGTCCAAACGCTCCTGTTTTCTCTTTCACTAACATCTTTACTTTTTCATCCCATCTCTCACAACCCTTCCTGATCTGCCCACCTCCCATCTTTCTCATGCCACATGCATCTCTTGCTTGCACATGCCATCACTGCTTCCCTGTATACATCTCATTCCTCACTCACTCCCCTCACTTCATTGGCTTCCACCTTTTGCTGTTCTACACTCAGTCTCTCCTGATATTTCTTCACACAAGTCTCCTTTCTCAGCCCACTTACTCTCAACATTCTCTTCTCCCCGACATTCTCTCTTCTTTTTTGAAAACCTATACAAATCTTCATCTTCGCCTCCACAAGATAGTGATCAGACATCCCACCAGCTGCCCCTCTCAGCACACTGACATCCAAAAGTCTCTCTTTTACAAGCCTAAGAATTAATACATAATCTAATAATGCCCACTGACCATCACTTCTACTCACATACGTATACTTGTGAATATCTTTTTTTAAACCAGGTATTCCCAATCACCAGTCTTTCTTCAGCAAACAAATCCACAAGCTCTTCACCATTTCCATTCAAAACATTGAATACCCCAAGTGCACCAATCAAACCCTCAACTGCCACATTACTCACCTTCGTATTCAAATCACTCATCACTAATACCTGGTCTTGTGCACTAAACCTGCTGCCACACTCACTCAGCTGCCCCAAAATACTTGCCTCTCAAGATCTTTCTTCTCATGACCAGGTGCATAAGCACCAATAGCCACACCATCTCTCACCATCCACTTTCAGTTTTACCCACATCAGTCTATCACTCACTCCCACAGCTCTCGCTTCAGGAGTAGTGCTACTCCTTCCTTAACTCTTGTCCTCTTACCAACCCCTGACTTCACTCCTAAAACATTTCCAAACCATTTTTTCCTTTTACTCTCGAGCTTCATTTCACTCAAAACCAGAACATCCAGGTTTCTTTCCTCATCTTGGTTACATCCACACACATTTAGACACCCTAATCTGAGCCTTCAAGGAGGATGAGCACTCCCCTTTTGACTCCTTCTTCTGTTTCCCCTTTTAGAAATTGAAATACAAGAAGGGGAGGGTTTCCAGCCCCTTGCTTCTGCCCCCTTTAGTCACCTTCTACAACACACAGTGAAATATGTGGGAAGTATTCTTTCTCCCCTATCCCCTCCTTATTCCATAAAAAAATAAGGAATGGGATCCTAGGAATGTCATTAAGTCACCCCTATACAATGTTATTAAATATGAGTAGTATGTGTCATAATGATGTAATACTGTATATATATATAATATATACAATGCATATAACAGAATGAACATAGCTTTACATGCAAATTTAAGTGTTTCAGTGTTTTTGGAACAAATGATATCTAGATGCATTTCTGTGATTTCTGAGTGCTTGGTGAATACAATCTTCAAACTTCAGAAGCCGGCGAATGTGTGTGCGAGCGACGGAGAACTGATGACCTCCAGAAGATGTTTAACAGCAAGAACCATTTTTCAGTGGCTATTCATGCTATCACAGTCAGATAAAATATACGAGTGTAATAATATTTGTGTTACTCAGTGTATTATAGAAGCTAGTGGTACATGATTAAAAACATGAAAAATGCTTTAAGTATGGCTAGTAGTCAGGAAAAGGGTCTGGGTCCAACAAAATGAAAGCCACAAAGGGTGAAATGTATGGTAAGTATCAAATTCATATTTCAGATTACTTAATTTCTAAATTCTAAACAGCACTATAAATTCATTTCACAGTATTTAATTCTATATTCTTCTTTCCACGCAATAATTTATTGAAACTAACATTTTACTAACTATTACTGTAGTATGTAACACTAAGTGAGGCAAGTGACAGAAAGACACCTCTTAGGGATAAGCCATGAATCTGAAGATGTCCTACAGACAGATGGAAAAACATGGACAGAGAAATAATAATATAAAAGTTTGTAAAAGTTCTATTTTAAAGGGAATGAAAGTAAGGGGATATACGGAGAAAAAAAGATAGAACTAAGAAACATATGCAAATGAGCAATGAAAAATCATTGCTGAATGAGAGGATGGGTGCATGACCAAAATATTTGGAAAATTTTTTTTAACAGGAAACACCATCAATAGATAAAAATGAAATCATCACATAACGTAACACAAGCTGCTACTACTTACCACACAGATGAATGGTTTCTTGCTATCTGTCTCCCAAGCTACACATTCAATTTCCCCATCAAGTTTCCAAGTTTTAAAGGTATCACTGCTTCGACAGTCAAACATTCTTACTTTTCTGTAATATATATCCAATTAGAAAAACGATTAAGCAAAATGCTCAACTGAAAGGTTAATACATTCCTTTTACCAATATTCACAGTAGTGGTGGTCTTGGTCTGTATGAAGCCAAGACTCGACGATGACAGATCTTCAGCAGAGTGTTGTTAGAAATATCCTGTTCACTTTCTGACATTCTAAGATCTAATATAGCTCTTCAAAATGGCAAGTAACAGTTATTCAAGAACCAATTCAGATCCACAGTAAAACAACAGCAGTTTTCAAATTTGAAACAAATTCTTCATAAAAAATGAAAAAAGCACATCGTCTTAAGATTCTTTAACAACATTCACTTAAATTTTCATTTGGTAACCTATGTTCATTCCAGGTACACAGAAATATTACATTCCTACCCATCTATCTATTACTGTTAACATTTTCCACTTAAAAAGGATGAATCAAATACATACAGTCTTTCTATTCGCTCATACAATCATCAACCCATAACTAGTAAGATCATGTGACTGCACATCATGGACACTACCAGTCACATTCCTTTTCAAAAGAAATGCAACAATCATGCTCTTTTCTACTGTGTCATATATGTTCCTATGCCATGTGTATTTAAGGACATTGTTATGAAAATAGGTATCTACAGCACATACATAATGATATATGTTTTATCATACTTGATTGCCATTTCTCACATGTGAGATAACCCCAGGAATAGATAAGGAAAGGCTTATTCACTGGCATCCATTCTCAAGCTGTTATGTTCAATGCACTGAAATCACAGCCAACTATCTGCAACCGGGCCCTACAGACCTTCCCATGGTTTTCCCTAGACACTTCACAGGTCCTAGTTCAGTCCATCAACAGCAACATCTTTCCAACTCACTCTATCCTGTGCACACCTTTCACACTCCTGCATGTTCAGGCCCTGATCACTCAAAATCTTTTTCAAATCATCCTTCCATCTCCAATTTGGTCTCCCCCTTCTCCTTGTCCCCTCCAATGCTGACATATATTGTCTTTGTCAGACTCTCCTCACTCATTCTCTCCATATGTTGAAAACATTTCAGCACACCTTGTTCAGCTCTCTCAACCACATTGTTTCTACTATCAGATCAGTCCGATAACAGCACGTTGAACCCTGTATACCACATCTTTCCAATTCACTCTATCCTGTGCATACCTTTCACCCTCCTGTGTGTTCAGGCCCTATCACTCATAATCTTTTTCAATGCATCCTTCTGTCTCCAATTTGGTCTACCCCTTCTCCTTGTGAACTCCACTTCTGACACATACATCCTCTTTTGTCAACCACTCCTTGCTCATTCTCTTTATTGTCCAGAACACCTTAGCATGCTCTCTTGAGCTCTCTCAACCACATTGTTTCTACTTCCACAGCCCTCTCTTACCTTTCTATTACTTACATAATCAAACCACCTCACACCACATGCTGTCCTCAAACACCTAATTTCCAATACTTCCACCCTTCTCCACACATCCTCATCTAAAGTACATGCCTTGCATCCATACAACACTGTTGGGACTACTACATCTTCAAACATATCCATTTTTGCCCTCACAGATAAAGACTTCTCTTTCCACACATTCTGCAATGCTCCGAGAACCTTTGCCCCTTCACCCACCCTATGATTCACTTGCATTTCTAAAGTTCCATTTGCTTCCAGGTACCTAAAACACTTCACTTTTCCAAATTTCCTCCATTCAAACTCACACCAGAACTACCCTGTCTCTCTACTCTGCTAAACCTACATAACCTTGTTTTTACTAACATTTACTCTTAACTTAATCCTTTCACATTTTCCAACTTTACAAAATTCTGCATTTTCTCATCTGGATCTTCCTCCATTGTTGTGTCATCAGTATACAATGGCAAACTTAATTCCCAGGCCCCTTCATACCCTGCAAGCTAAAGACACACCTCTCTCTCCAAAACTCTTGCATTTACCTCCCTCACCAACCCATCCATGAACAAACAGCCATGGTGACATTACACTCCCTTGCCACAGACCAACCTTAACTTGGATCAACTCACTCTCTTCTGACCCATATACTTACCTTACACCCTTAAGAAAAACTTCTCACTGCTTCAAGTAGCTTTCCCCTAACAACATATATTCTTAAAAAACTAACATAAGGCATCTCTATCAATCCTATCAAAATCTTTCTCCAAAAATGCCACATACCAATCCTTCTGTTTCTCCAAGTATTTCTCACACACATTCTTTCCAGCAAACACCTGATCCACACACCCTCTACCACTTCTGAAACCACCCTGTTCCCCCTCAATCTGATGCTTGCACCCTCTCAATCCCAACTTCCATACAACTTAACAGGTACAGTCATCTTTTACCTCTGAAGTTTGAACACTAACCCTTGTCCCCCTTGCCTTTATACAAAGGTACTATACATGCATTCCACCAATCTTCAGGCACTTCATCATGATCCATACATGTACTAAAAATCCTAACTAACCAATCAACAATGCAGTCACCCCCTTTCTTCTGAAATTCAACTGCAATACCATCCTTTTTTGTCATCATGCCACTTTTGATCTTATGCAAGGCCTCCACCACCCCTTCTCTCTCATCAAACCATTCTCCATGATTCTCTCACTTCACATACCACCCCAACCAAAACTACATCTGCCACCCTATCAACAAACATCCAACAATCCTTCAAAACACTCAACCCATTTCCTCTTCACCTCCTCAATACACATTACCTTTTCTCCATTTCTCCCTGAAGCTTACTGATACTTACTCACCCTGACTCATTTGTCCTCTTTTTCAACCCATGCTCCTTCCTCTTCAACTATTCCTGCTTTCCCTTATACATCTCCTAATCATTTGCACTCCTTCCCTTTAAGTACCACTCATATATCTTTCTTATCTCTTTTACAAGCAACTTTAATTCTCCATCCCCCCACTCACTACCCTTTCTGACCTGACTACATCCCTCCTTAAACAAGCCACAAGCTTCTTTCTCATTTGCCAGCACCACTTCCCTAAATACCTCCCTTTCCTCACCCATTCCCTAGCTTCATTTACTCTCACCTTTTGCCACTGTACACTCAAATCTCTCAAGGTATTTCATCAAAAATGCCTCTTTTCCAAGCTTACTTACTCTCACCACTATTCACATCCATAATATTTCTGCTTTCTCTCCATAATGTTTCTGCTTTTCTGAAAGCTCCCAGAAATTTTCACCTTCACCTCTACAAGATAATGATCAGACATCACACCAACTGCCCCTCTCACCACTTTCATATCTAAAAGTCATATTTTTGCATTCCTATCAATTGGTGTGTAATCCAACAATACCCGGTGACCATTTTTCTACTCTCATATGTATACTTATGTATGCCTCTTTTTCTATCTACCTATTTATGTCTCTGATGCCTGTTCCAACTGGAACTCCCTCAAGAGGGGTGGTCATAGAAACAGTGCCCATAACTAGTGAACTCCAGTGCTGCTTCTTAGCCTTTAGTGCCTCAACATTTAACAGGCCAATAGCAGATGGCAACTCTAGTGCAGTGTTTGCAGAGACTCCTACCCAATGTTCCTACAGACTATTTCTACCTAATGCTCCTACCTACTACTTCTACTTAAATACTCAAGCCCAAATGTTCCTTCCTACTACTTTTATCTGTTGTTCCTAACATTCTGCCAAAAGGCAGGGCTAGAGCATAGTGCTCAACGCAGGAGAATCTAGAGTTACGAAGAATGAGCTGTGTGAGTTAAGCAATATTAAGTGTTATATTAGACAAGCAGAGATTGTATGCTTGTGGACAGAATGCTAGTAGTCCACATGTGGGAGAGGCAGAAAGAAAACAGCTATCTAGGTCAGAGGAGCAATTTGACAACCAATGAAGTGCTAGCTCACTATGCAGCCATCACTAACCCTCCTGATACCCAGGTGGGTAGTGCTGGTAATATACCTACCTGGTCGTTGGCTGCCTACCAACTACTACCTACCATGTCCCTCTTTTTAAACCAGGTATTCTCAATCACCAGCCCTTTCTCAGCACTTACCTCTGCAAGCTCCTCACTATTTCCATTCACTTTACTGAATATCCCATGCCCCCAATTATCTTTGCATTTAAATCACCCATCACTAATACATGGTCTCTGAACCAAAACTGCCAAGACACTCACTCAGTTGCTCCCAAAACACTTGCCTCTCATGATATTCCTTTTCATGGCCAGGCACATGAGTGCTAGTAATCTCCCTTCTCTCGCAATCCAATTCCATTTCTACCTACATCAGTCTGGAAATCAATTCCTTACACTCTTCCACACACTCCTACAACTCCTGCTTCAGCAGTACAGCTACCCTTCCCTAACTCTTGCCCTCACATCAACCCCTGACTTTACTCCCATGACATTTCCACACCATTTTTCCCCTTTACCCTTGAACTTTGTTTCATTCAGAGCCAAAACATCCAGGTTCCCTTCTTCAAACATATGACCTATCTCTCCTTTCTTCTCATCTTGGTTACATCCCCACACATTTAGACACTCCTCTGAAGAGGATGAGCACTCCCAACTTGGCTCATTCTTCTGTTCCATTTTTTTAGAAATTGAATCCACATGTGGCTTCTCCACACATAAACTATGAAAAGTAGCAGCCACAGACTCTATTTATGGGTCCAGACTTTTGTGGTACAAACATATGCAGACACCTCAAAAGAACAACATGCAGAATACTGTAGCAATAGGGCAGAAATAATTACAGTGGGAAAAGAGGAATGACTGAAGAGAGGTGATGCCTGGAGAATTGATAAGATAAAAGGCTTTTGATTCCTCTCTGGCAAATAATGAGGTTGAGGGGAGGTTGAGGGGATGTTTTAATTTACGTTTAATGTATCAATATATGTAGTAACCAACTTTATGAACATCTTATCAATGTATATAAATATTGTTCTCATTTTTCCTAACACAAAGTTTGCTTTTTTAACATTGTTCCTGATTAGTGCTCTAGGAACAGGCTGGATAAAGCTTCAACCTCAGGTTCCTCCTACACATGGATACAGGTAGCTTGTTCCTGTGCATGTAATGGTGAGAAGAGGTTCTTTTGAGGCTGTTTGTGATATTAATTCAGAGAGAATAACCTGCAAATGTCATTTTGACTATGGAGGTGCAAATAACATGTCTATCATGTCTACTCTTATACATATCTATAGTACTACTTTCAAATACTCTATTAAGCACTGCTGAAGAAAAAGTACTTAGCTTTATTTGAAGTAAACTGTTTGCCAATGAGTTTGTATCCATTACTGTCAGTAAAATCAGATGAATCATATCTTAAATAACTTGTTACATCAAGATCAAAGCCTTTGATCATTTTGAATACCTGTATTAAGTCACCTCTAAGGCATCTCTTTTCTAAGTTAAATAGATTCAAGTCATTTAATATCAACTACCTCACAAGCTTTGTATCTCAGACCGGGAATCATCTTGGTTACTTGACATTGCACTCTTTCCATTCTGTCTATGTCTTCTTTTTAGGTTAGGTGACCAGAAGTGAACACAATATTCAATATTCAAGAAATGGTCAAACCAGTGAACTGTCTGAGTAAGGATGATTTCCTGGCCTTTAATTCAAAGGTTCTACCTACGACACCAAGAATTTTGTTCAATCCTTTCACTGCTTCTGCAAACTGCTTACTTAGTTTTAGGTCTCCAGAGATCATTAAACCCAAGTCATTTTCCTCATTTATCTTTTACAGGTAAAATGAATTCATACTGTAGCTTGACTTTTCATTTCTATTAACAATATTGAAATTTTGCACTTATCGATATCAAAGATCATTTACCAACTATATGCCCAGTTCATCAGTTTGTCTATGTCAGTTTGAAGCTGTAGACATTCAGGGTCATACATATATCTTTTTCCAAGCTTTGTATCATCAGTGAATTTTGATATTTTGCAATGCAGCCCATTATCAATATCATTAATATATATGAGAAAGAGAACATGTCCCAAGCCTGATCCTTGTTGCATTCCAATTGTTACATCTAACCATTGAGCATTAATCACTCCTCTTTGTTTACAGCCAGTTAAACAATTTCCTATCAAATGAAGGAAAACCTTATCAATGCCTTGTGAATTAATTTTTACTTATAATCTTTGATGCGGAACCTTATCAAAAGCTTTTTGAAAGTCTAGATAGATTACATCAACTGCTCTACTTTCATTAAACATGTTGATTATATCATAAGATTGAGAAAGGCCATGCTAGATGCTGGAGTCATGAGAGGATACTTTGGAGACTCTGATCATTTCATGGTACTTGAGAGGATGAGGATCAGGGAGAAGTGGAGGTAAGGTGTAGCAAAGAATGGAGGGGCAAAAGTGTTTGCAAGCGAGAAAATGAATCAGAAAAAATGCAGGGAAGAGTATGAAAGAAAGGTAACTGAAAACTTGGATGGAAGTGCAGTGAATGTAGGAACATACTCATGTGTGAATGAAGAGTTTAAAATGTTTAGAGAAATACTATTAAAGGTTGTGGAATCAGTAGTTTGATCCAAGGTAGTGAGATAGAGGAATAAAAAGGGCAATGCATGGTGGAAAGAAGATATCAGAAATGCTGTAGAAGAGAAGAAAAAGACATGTGGCAGATTGCTTGATAGGAATGTACCAGTGGAAGTTCGGCAAAGGAGGAGGGAAGAATACAAAATATGTAAATGAAATGTTAAGAAGCTGACAGAGGAAAGCAAAGAAAGAGTAGGCAAAGATTTTGAAAGGAAGTTACGTGAAAAGTTTCGGGATAATAAGAAACTATACTGGAAGGAGGTGCAAAAGGAAAGAGATGGATGGAAGAGTGGAAATGTTGATGTTAGAAGTAGGGTAGGGGAGTTGCTGAATCAAAAGGAGGAGGTGAAAGGAAGATGGAAAGAGTATTTTGAAGAGCTGATGAATGAAGGAGAAGGGAAGGCAGCAGTTGTTACATGCATGGGCATGGAGGATGGAAGGAAGAGGATGCAAGTGCAAGGGCCTATAGGAAAAAGGGAGGTAAGAAGGGCAATAATGAGGCTGAAGGTAGGAAAGGCACCTGAAGTGTATGGCATTATGGCTGAAATGCTGAAGTATGGAGGAAAAATTGTAATACAGTAGATGCATCTTTTATGTAATATAGCATGGAAACAAGGTTGTGCCAAAGGATTGGGTGAAAGCCATTATCATTCCCTTATCCAAAGCAAAAGGTGCTAACGATGTTTGTAGCAATTATAGGGGAATAAGTCTGTTAAGTATACCTGGAAAAGTGTATGCAAGAATATTAATCGAGAGAGTGATAGAAGTGAATGAATGCAGAATAAGTGAAGAGAAGGGGGTCTTAGGAAAGGTAGGGAATGTGTGGATCAGATTTTTGTAGTAAAGATGACTGTGGAAAAGTGTTTAGCAAAATATAAGAAAAAGTGTTTAGCAAAATATAAGAAACTGTATGCAGCTTTTATTGATCTGGAGAAAGCATATGACAGAGCTGAGCAGAATGCTTTATAAGATATGGAAAAGAATATATGGTATAAGAGGAAAACTGTTGGATAGTGCGAAAGCTTTCCAGAGAGGAGTAAATGCATGTGTAAGAGTGGATGGAGAGCTGAGTGAAGGTTTTGGGATACATGTAGGTGTTAGGCAGGGCTGTGTCATGTCACCGTGGCTTTTTTTTTTAATATATATATATTTATTATTTATTTATTATACTTGATCGCTGTTTCCCGCATAAGCAAGGTAGCGCTAGGAAACAGACGAAGAAAAACCCATCCCCCCGCATACACACATAAATACATACATGCACACATATGCACCGTACATATATATATATATACATATCTACATATACATATATACACACAAACACATACACACATGTACATATTTAGACTTGCTCGCCCCCATCCACTCCTGATGCCACCCCGCCCCATGGGAAAATA
>JAYMFT010278647.1:2500-10522 GCA_038088735.1 Panulirus argus | reverse complement strand
TATATATATATATATATATATATATATATATATATAGATAGAGAGAGAGAGAGAGAGAGAGAGAGAGAGAGAGAGAGCGTCATCTATATTACTTCTCGGTCTGTCGATAAAATGGATGTATTCTATCGTGGATCTTTGGAGACATAATCTTTTAAAACGCCTTTCGCACGACATAACAGGCTGGTAAGTCAAGCGCCTCCACCCCGATCAATGGAGTTGATGGATGAACACAGCGTCGCCTTTCTTGTTCCCCTCCCACTCCCAACGCTGCCTGCTGCGGTAGGGGATATCTTTTCTCTATACGTTCCATGTACCTATCTTCCCCTGCTCGGGAGTATCTATAGATACTTATGATCCATATACTTTTATCTCTACAGACACTACCATACACTTATCCCCTTCTACGAGTACTTAAAGATACTTATGTTCAATAAACCTTATCACTACACACACCAACACACACTTATAACCCTCTTCTCCTATAAGTATCTATAGATAGAAATGTTTCGTGTAATATATCTTTTTTTACCATTTCAACTGATTCATGTATCATACGCATTATATGAAATCAGGTTGGCTTATACGCTATTAACATATTAACATATAATCAACATTCATGCTCGTATTTTAAGATATTTAATCGACACAGTGTTATAAACCCTTGCAATACGTTCAAATTTTGCCTAAATTTTAACATTCCTGCTCTAAATGTTAAACGATGTTAAATGTGGTGCAGTTCGGTGATTTTACAGTGCCACATTAATTCTGCGTCAAGGCACTGCATAAAGCAGTGACACAGGTACGCGGACCACAGAGACCCATGGTCCAAGCGAGGTGGTCTGTCCTTAACACTGCTTTAAAAGAATGTAATTAAAAAATGCAGTCCCCTCAAAGGCACTGAAAAAAAAAAAAGATAGCAAAGCAAAGGCTTTCTCCCTACCCTCCACTTTCCCCCGGCAACACACCAAACGGGAAACAGAAAAAAATACCTTGCAGGATTAATACCCCAGGAGGAAATGTTTATAGAAAACTCATAAAGAAAAATGAACATAAATATGTCATGATTCACTTCACTATTTGTTATAAAGACAGTAGTGGAGATAAACCCATCCGACCGCTTGACTAACCATGTCTATATTATTCCTGATGTTGAGGAATGATTACAATAATTCTTACTTACTCTCTCAAAGCGAGTGACATGGGTTAATCAATGACGATACGTTACCACAGCATGGCCAGGGAAAGATCGATGGTTGAGAAGATAGCATGATATACTGCTACGTTATTAAGTGAATTATGCAATACCGTAGAGTGACAGTTGATGAACAAGCCTAATTTTTCTTATTTTTGAAGATAGTAAGGGTGTTGCTTTGAATATCTTTCCAATCTCCGTTTGCTACACGCTTCAACTATGTTGGTGAAGAAATATCTCGTACATTCCAGATAAACTCTGTGACCTCTTAAGTTAAGTCCATTTCCTCTCTTTCCTATAGCTGGCGCTACCGTAAAGAAATGTTCAGCATCGATATTGTTGAATCTTTTTAAGTATTTCAAAGCATTCTGTTAATCTGCCTCGGAGACGCCTCTTGCTTAGGGAAGACAAGTTTAATTTTTGCAATCTTTCCTCGAACTGTTTCTTACACGAGGAATGAATCGATAAAGTTGCTTTCCGCTGCATTACTTCCAATTCAAGAGTATCATCCTTGCTTAAGCTGGGGACTCAAAAAAACTGCACTGCATATTTGAGGTGTGGTCTAACTAGACTTTAGTATAGGGGCAATATCACATCCTTGCTTTTGTATGTAAAGTTTCTGTTAATAAATCCTAACATTCCTATTTCCTCTTTTGCCAGCTTCATTTCAATGCTGGGAGAATGTGAAGTTGTCGGAAACAGTGACGCCCGGATCCCTTCACACAAGGAGGTGTCCTTTATCTTGTGGGCCAACAGACCATAATCGAATTTTTTGTTTAGGTTTCCTACTTGTAACAGCTGACACTTATTCTCCTGTAATCTTAGCCTATTTTCTTTAGTTGATATGGCACTGCCGATCTTGGACAGTTAAGTTAATCAGCCCTACGTCAATGTTGTTAAAGTAAATATTGAAAAGTGTAGGCCCAAGGACGGATCCCTGGGGGACCCCACTAGTGACGGGTGACTACGGTGACGATTCCCCATTCATTACGACTCTCTGCTTCCTATCACGTAACCAGGCTTCTGTCCGATTTCCTATGCAGCCAGTAATCCCCAAGACCTGGATTCTATGCATCAATTTAACGTGAAAAACTTTGTTGGATTCTTTCTGGAAGTCCAAAAACGTTATATCTATTGCTTTTGTCTTGTGGGTATTGAAGAAGTTGAAGTTATCTTTAACTACTACTCATCAGTGTAAATTATGTTATCACATCGTAGATGATCGAGTCAGTGTTATTGTAAATATCAGGAAAGTGTTATTTTCAGGATTTGACGAAGAGGTCTACTGTAAACGAAGTGGTCTTCTGTAAATGATGAAGTGGTCTACTGTAGATGATGAAGTGGTCTACTGTAAATGATGAAGTGGTCTACTGTAAATAATGAAGTGGTCTACTGTAAATGATGATGTGGTCTACTGTAAATGAGGAAGTGGTTTACTTAAATGATGAATTGGTTTACTTTAATGCCAAACTAGTCTACTCTAGTACTAAACTGGCTTACGTTGAAAACTGAAATGGTCTACACTAATGCTGAATTGGTTTACGCTTAATGCTGGACTGTTCACTCTAAATGCTGATTTGATTTACTCTAATACTGAACTGGTCTACTCTAATAATGAACTAACTGGTCTCCGCTTAATGCTGAACTGGTCTACTCCAGCGCTAAACTGGTCTACTATAGTGCTTAACTGGTCTACTCCAATACTGAACTAATCTACTCTAATGCTGAGCTTTTCTACTTAGATGTTGAAGTGGCCTATCTTAATGCTGAAGTGGTCTATTCTAATGCTGAAGTGGTCTATTCTAATGCTGAAGTGGTCTATTCTAATGCTGAAGTGGTCCATTCTATTGCTGAAGTGGTCTATTCTAATGTTTAAGTGGTCCACTCTAATGCTGAAGTGGTCTATTCTACTGAAGTGGTCTACTCTAATGCAGAACGGGTCTATTCTAACGCTGAAGTCATCTACTCTAATGCCAAAGTGATCTGTTCATAGTCAGGTGGTACAAGACCTGAAACCCAGGTCAAAGAGGTCACGCCATCATATCCAAGGGTCGTATCATTATCCTTACGGGGCAAATTATCTAATCATATTCCTTTACCACCTCATAAAAAACTCGTTATAATTATTTCATTCCTCTTGTGCATTGCAAAGGCACATCCATATATCTCCAGCGCGCGACGGAACTGTTAAAAGAATATACGTAAAAGAAATCACAGCGGAAGAAGAGAGAGAGACAGACAGACAGACAGAGTCGGATCGGATTCAGGCGGCTGCGAACGCGCGCGCGAACGTCCTCGCTGCCTTTGTTTACTTTTCATTACCGCACATCGGACCAGCTGGAGGCAGGACAATGCACTGCATCAGTCACAACAAACCAGGACTGGTTGTTGGCCGTGTGATAGTCCCCTGGCCAGGCTTATGGTGCAATTGTCTCTGGCCAAGCTCATGGTGCGCTCTCAGCTTATGGTGCGTTGTCACTGGCCAAGCTTATGGTGCATGGTCAGTGGCCAAGCTTACGGTGCATTGACAGTGGCTAAGCGTATGGTGTGTTGTCAATGGCCAAGCTTATGGTGCATTGTCTCTGGCCAAGCTTATGGTGCGTTGTCCCTGGCCAAGCTTATGGTGCGTTGTCCCTGGCCAAGCTTATGGTGCATTGACACTGGCCAAGCTTATGGTGCGTTGTCCATGGCCAAGCTTATGGTGCATTGTCTCTGGCCAAGCTCATGATGCACTCTCAGCTTATGGTGCGTTGTCACTGGCCAAGCTTATGGTGCATGGTCAATGGCCAAGCCTATGGTGCATTGTCAATGACTAAGCGTATGGTGCATTGCCTCTTGCCAAGCTTATGGTGCGTTTTCAATAGCCAAGCTTATGGTGCATTGTCAACGGCCAAGCTTATGGTGTATTGTCACTGGCCAAGCTTATGGCGAGTTGTCAATGGCCAAGCTTATGGTGAGTTGTCAATGGCTAAGCGTATGGTGCATTGTCCCTGGCCAAGCTTATGGTGCACTATCAGCTTATGGTGCATTGTCTCTGGCCAAGTTTATGGTGCATTGTCACTGGCCAAGCTTATGGTGCACTGTCAATGGCTAACCTTATGGTGCGTTGTCCATGGCCAAGCTTATGATGCGTTGTCAATGGCCAAGTTTATGGTGCATTGTCAATGGCCGAGCTTATGGTGCGTTGTCCACGGCAAAGATTATGTTCGCCTTACTTGTCCGAGTGTATAATGCGCTCTCTCTCTCTCTCTCTCTCTCTCTCTCTCTCTCCAGTAAACCCACGGGCACCATTCACAAACAGCTCGTGTTTGGGTACAACAGTCTCCCCTGGTGACTGAGGGTCGTGTGACTGTCATGCAAAAAAACGCTGTTATACTTGCGAGTGATAATATAATGACGATAACAACGCCAGTAACAGCTATAGCCACGGCCATAACAATAAAAACCTGATATATGATGCTAGGTAATGTCAGCATCACTCAGCAGCCTAAAGCGAATCCCTTTCGCTCCACTGCTACCGATGAACGTCAAGCGAATCGCTTCGATTCAGACCTCCCAGCCAGTGAGCATGTAGGGAATCGCTTCTGCTCGAGCCCTTACAACTGAGCGTAGAACGAATCACTTCGGTTCAAACCCCTTCAACTGAGCTTAAAGCAATTCGCTATGGTACAAACCCCTTACCACTAATGGTAAAGCGAATCACTTGGGTTCAAACCCCGACAAACTGAGCGTAAAACGAATCACTTCGGTTCAAACCCTTCCACTGAGAGTGAAACGAATCACTTCGCTTCATCCCTCACACATGAACGCAGGCTGAATCACTTCGATACAAACCCCCACTTCTACTGAGCTTTAAGCGAATCATGTTAAACCCTACTGTCAAGCATAATTCGAATGACTTTAGCTTCAACTCTACCACTGAACACAGAGCAAATCACTTCAGCCTCCTAGCGATAAACAATTGCTTGCCTCGAACATGACAAGACAATCAGAACATATTGGGAAATCAAATATAGGGTATCTTCCGCCATTTGCCCTGAAATGATGGAGAGTTGGAGGAGGGGAGTTTAAAATGGAGAATATTTTCTATAAGTAATTCTCCTTAAGGCAAATCAACCAACGCACTTTTGGATATTTGATTCTTTTAAGTAAATTCAGACTATATTCAAATAGGAGCAGAGAATTTATGAGTATTCTTTACTTCAGTATCATAAAATGTATGTATCTGTTTGGTAAAAGATAATGCTTCAGTAATCTATACTACAAAAAGGAGATTCTGTTTGTCGTGTCTGTAGACACGACAAGGAAGTTACCTGACGCACAACAACCAAGCCACATACACAGGAAATAATTCATTCATTTCTTTGGCAGGATAGTAATTGCTAGTTGCTGGGGTGATATATTTTTTGGAAAATGTGCGTGTGTTAAGCGAGAAGGTTCTGCTGGCAATATGGGGGTTATGGGTAGGAAAAATGGCGAATGTGAGTGATTATACCACTAAACAATGCCATTCCGCCGTTAAGGATGTGGTGGCCAGGGAGGGAGGCGTGGAAAGGAAGAGTCGTGATGGGAAGGGAGGGTGCGGTGACCAGGGAGGATGTGATAACCAGGAAGGGTGTGGTTGTCAAGGAGGGAGGAAGTGGTGTTGGTGAGGGAAGGATCGGTGATCCAGAAGGAGAGAGGGAGTGACGATGGTGGTGAGGGTTTGGTAAGGTCTGCTCAGCATAAGGCCGAATCCAAGGGTCAATAGCCAGCTGATCAGTAACTCCCTCAGCCCTCCACAGATGCGAGCAGACGAGAGACCGGAGGGCCCGAATCTGCCACTTATCATAAAAAGTGGGAAGCTGCTTGGGAGAGGATAAATGTAGAAGAAAATCTGAGCCAACATGAAAACGCAAGATCACAAACTCCAGCTGATATTTATATATCCTTTTCCTTTTAAAAGTCAGTAAATAAAGTTAAAAGGAAGCGAAGATAGTTTACAATAACCCGGGAGACGGAGATAAATAATGAAAGAAAAATGAAGAAATCAATATATACACATTTTCAGACTCCACTTGCGAAACGGTTATACCGTGGACGAGAGGGCACCTTCAACGAGTACCACTGTGCCTTCCCATCCCGAAGGAGCCCACCATACCCTGCTCATTGCGTGGAGTGTAGCCTCAGAACTGCAGGAGTTAAGAGAGATCCTATCCGACTAAGAATGATTAAAAATTTACATTGGTTAAGAAAACCAAGTGAATGCATTCCTCATTCTCATGGTAATAAATGCCGACCACAGGCTCGACACAGAGAATTTCTAAAACTATCTCAGCCTTTGGCAGAGCCGGCGAGCCTTGGATCACTTAATGCAGGAAGGGGGCAAGAAGAGGTGAGGTGAGGCGAAGGGGCAAGTGAGTGAGATGAAGAGAGAAGAGAGGATGAGGTAAAAGGGGCAAGAGGTGAAGTGAAGTGAGGGCATGGGGTATACAAGTAACGTGATGTGATGTGGTATGATGTGATGTGGTGTGATATGGTGTGATGTGATGTGATGTGATGTGATGTGGTGTGACGTGATGTGATGTGATGTGACGTGATGTGATGTGGTGTGATGTGACGTGATGTGATGTGGTGTGATGTGACGTGATGTGATGTGATGTGATGTGGTGTGATGTGACGTAGTGTGATGTGATGTGGTGTGGTGTGATGTGATGTGGTGTGATGTGATGTAGTGTGATGTGATGTGGTGTGGTGTGATGTGATGTGGTGTGATGTGATGTAGTGTGATGTGATGTGGTGTGGTTATGTTACGAGATGTGATGTGGTGTGGTTATCTTATGAGATATGACGTGGTGTGATATCATGTTATATTATGTTATGTGATATGGCGTGATGTTATGTGATGTGTGATGTTATGTGATATAATATGGAGTGATGTCATGTGATGTGAATGAAAGGGAACGCAATTAAGGACGACGAGAACACTTTGGAATGAATCGGTTTGCCTACGATGAAATGGCTTGGTTGGAATCTGAGGAGCTCCGCTGCGCTGAATAGCCCCAACTGGTGTGAAGAAGTGTTCGTTTTGTCTAGAAAAGCTTCTGAAGGGAACAACTGAAGGGCTCCGCTTAGCGTGAAGGTGTTAACTGAGAGTGAAGGAATTTAACTGGGGCGAAGGAACTGGTCTGAAAGCTTTGGATAGGTTGAAGGGGGCCTGATGTTGAATGGACTGAAATGAAGTGAATAAAGACAAGTTGATATGACTGGCTTGGCTGGGGTTAGAGACGGGACTTGTTCTATATGGACTGACCTGAAAGAGTTGACTGACTTGGACTTGGCTAGGCTGGGTGAGTTCCACTGGAGTGATAGGAAAGATTATGATAAAGCAACTGGTTAAACAATGCCGGCTGGAGTCATACTGACGGTCTGGAAGTGGCTGAAGAGCCTGGAATGGGCAGAGTGGACGATCCTGACTATGTATGGGCGAACGGACTGGAATCTATCGGAATGAAGCAATAGGTCTGGAAAGGGAGTGAGTAATGGGACAGAGGAGAACGGGCTGGAATGAGAGTATGAGAATCCTTAATGAGGCTCAAAAGAAACTCCAGTGGAGGTAAAGACTGCGGTAGATATGAGTAGTGAGGAGTGAGTTGGCCAGCAGGACTTGCGAGAGACAGTTTTATGAGAGGACTGGTTAATGAAGAGAGATGGTAGCCACGTCCATATGCCTAACCACGAGAAACAGTGGAGCGTGGAATGCCCCACTAACCCAATACGGCCAGGCGAAGGGTACTGGATGCTAGACCTCCTGGAAATGGCAAACCATCCACAGAAACAGTTCTGCAGAA
>JAYMFT010278636.1:0-10522 GCA_038088735.1 Panulirus argus | reverse complement strand
AATATATATATATATATATATATATATATATATATATATATATATATATATATATATATATAAAGGAGAATGTATTCAACCTAAAAACCTCAAGGAAAGGAAGACAGAGCTACAGGATCCCCAAGAACACCATGGAACATACCGAAAATAAATCCGACAATGATATAGAGGACAGTCAACCAGGAAAGTAGAACACTATTCAGTATACCGCCAGGAGAAGCAAGAGACGTACATGGAACAACTACAGAAACATTTACAAGAAAACTTGATATGTGGCTGAAATCAGCTCCCGATGAACGAAGAATAAGAATAAGCATGTAACACAGGTGGCATCTGAGAGGAATAATCATCTTCAACAAGCACGACGTGTGGTGAGCGCCACGCGTTAGCTCTGCCATTATAGCAGAATCTCGTCGTCACTGCTTGTAGGTGGGTCGTTACACCCCTCCCTGAAGTGCGTTTGAAGCGATTTATTACAATATTTTCATGAAAAAGGATTTTACCGGGGCTCTCCTTTATGTTTTTTCATCTCAAATTCTCCCACGAATAGATCATCTTTAGCGTGTCTTCAAAATCGTTTCGAACATATCCCACAGATTGTGGTGGCAAATATGTCCCTATCTTGAAATATTAGATTTGCGACAAGTTTCGTTTGACAGATCTCCATCACTTGCCCTCCTGATCTGTGACGCCGCCACGCAAACACAAAAAACTCTAAACTAGAAATAGAAATCCTTGCACCGTAGTAAGTCCAATGATTCTGTCTGGTACTCTGACGTCCCTCAGTTTATTTGCTGCTGCTCTCATCCTCAAGTGTTTCCTTTAAGTGCATCAGTGTCAGCAGCAGAGAAGGAAACACTTACCCAACAGAAAACACATAAAAGTGTATAACTGACAGCCTAGGGAACGGCAGACATTTAACAAGGAGAAAGCACTTATATTTATCACTTGTCATAAAGTACATCACTGTCAGCCCACACAACAGAGGACACTTATCTAGGAGAAAGCACTTATGTTTATCACTTGCCTTAAAGTGCATCGGTGCCAGTGACGGCACATAACACGCTTTACGCTTGCCCTAAGACACATCTCCAGGGTCTCCTGTACGCCTTGCCAGCAGACCTGGCGTTCCCAGACGAGGGACGCAGTACTGGGAAATATATTCTGTTCGCCGTACCGAACAAGTGAACCGTGTGTATGGCTGTCGTTTGAACTAGATTTATAGCTGTAGATGGGTAGGGGAGTGAGGATATTTTATATAGTTATATATGGGAGAGTGAAGGGGTGTTTTATATAACTATAGATGGGAGAGTAAGGGGTGATTTATATAGTTATAGACGGGAGAGTGAGGGGTGTTTTATATAACTATAGAAGGGAGAGTGAGAGGAGTTTTATATAGCTATAGATGGGAGAGTGAGGAGTGATCTATATAACTTTAGATGAAAGAGTGAGAGGTATTTTATATAGCTATAGATGGGAGAGCGAGAGGTGTTTTATATAGCTGTAGATGTGAGAGTGAAGGGTGTTTTATATAACTATAGATGGGAGAATGAGAAGTGTTTTATATAGCTATAGATGGGAGAGTGAGGGGTGATCTATATAACTTTAGATGGGAGAGTGAGAGGTGTTTTATATAGCTATAAATGGGAGAGTGAGAGGTGTTTAAATAGCTATAGATGGGAGAGTGAGAGGTATTGTATATAGCTATAAATGGGAGAGTGAGAGTTGTTTTATACAACTATAGATAGGAGAGTGAGAGGTGTTTTATACAGCTATAGATGGGAGAGTGAGGGGTGCTTTATATAGCAGAAAGTTGGAGAGGATGTATTATATCTCTGACCATAGTGTGTGTGTGTGTTTTTGTGATTACAAATGTATACTGTATGGGGAGGGACTTTTACATTTGTATGACCCCATCACTTAGACTATCATACAACTTCTTGAACTTCTGATTGTCGTCTTACATTTACCACGCCTTCAGTCTTTATATTCCATTTATCTACCGTTCTTATACTATCAAAGTATTTCTTCACATTTTTCTTGGTACGTTTCTCTCTTAGTTTCATGTTCTGTCCTCTAATTTTGCTACGCCTTTATCTCTCAGAGTACTTACTGTTCACTGACGTCATCAGTCTGTTCTAAAAACTCAAAAGACTGTGATCAGGTCACCCTTCGATCTTATCTCTTCCAAGATGGGCAATCTAAAGCCTCAAACATTTCCCTGTAACTCAGCGCTCTAAATTCTGGTACTGTCTTTATTTGCTCTCCTGTGAATCTTTTGTATTTCTTAAGATTAGATGACCAAACTAGAGAAGCTTATTCTTATTATGGCATTATGTACTTCCTTATCCATAAAACAGAACTCAAGTCTAATATATGCCAGCAGACAGTTGGTTACCTTAGCTTTCACCCTCCTGCGTGATCAGGCTCCGATCGCTCATTATATTTTACACTCCATCCCCCCATCTCCAATTTGGTCACCCCGTTCTCCTTGTTCCCTCCACCTTTGACACATATTTGCCCTTTGTCAACTTTTCCTCACTCATTCTATCCGTATGTCCAAAACATTTAAGCAAACCCTCTTCAGCTCTTTCAACCACAGTCTTTTTTATTACCAAATATCTCTCTTACCCATTCATTACTTACTCGTTACAATCCCCTCACACCACATATTCTTTTTTTTTCTCATGTTAGCTGAGACGGCATGGGCAACTGAGGCCCTAATCAAGGGCTCAGTTGACCATGCCGTCTCAGCTAACATAAAAAAAGAATATGTGGTGTGAGGGGAGTTTAACGCTTTATATATATATATATATATATATATATATATATATATATATATATATATATATATATATATGCCCTAGCCTGAGCCAGGCACCCATTTAATCGACCATCCTCCAAGGGTGGATGAACAGCTGGGTTGATTGTGGATCGACTGCCGCAACCATTTCATTTCCAGCACTTCCACCCTCCTCCGCATAGCCTTATCCATAGCCGTTGCTTCGTATCCATTTATATTTTTGGGACTAATATTCCTTCAAACATACCCATTTTTAGTCTTCCAGATAACGTTTTCTTTCCTCACAATCTTCAGCGCACCCAGAACCTTCGCCCCCTTACCCACCCTGTGACTCACTTCCACTTCCTTGGTTTCATTCTCTTCAGTGTCCACTCCCAGATATCTAAAACACTTCACTTTCCCCAAGTTTACTCCATTCAAACTCACACCCCAACTAACCTGTCCCTCATCCATGCTAAACCTAATAACCTTGCTATTATTTACATTTTCTCTTAACTTCCTCCTTTCAAACGCTCCTCCAAACTATATCATCAGCTACTACAGTTTCTAATTCGAATCTCCCACCAATGTTACATCATCAGCAAACAACAACTGACTCGCCTTCCAGGCACTCTTGTTTACCCCCACAAACTACATACTCTCCCTTCTCTCCAAAACTCTCGCATTTACCTCCTTTACCAGCCGATCCATAAACCTTCACTTGGAACATATCACTAACCTCTCTTCCTACTCGTACACACGCTTTACACTAAATATTTCTCACTTCTAGCAGCTTTCCTTCTACGCCGTATATTCTATCATCCCTATGATATGCTTTCTCTAGATCCATAGATGCCACATACAGATCCATCTGTTTCTCTAAGTATTTCTCATACACATTCTTTAAAGCAGACACTTGATCCATACATCCTTTACCACTTATGAAACCACACTACTCCTCCCAATCAGTTGTTCTGTCCATGCCCTCATCCTCTCAATAAGTACCCTCCCATACAACTTACCAGGTACATTCAACAAACTTATGCCTCTGTAGTTCAAACGCCCACCTTTATCCCCCTTGCCTTTATACAGCGGCGCTATGAATGCATTCCACCAAACCTCAGGCACCTCACACTGAAAATCCTTACCAACCAATCAATAACCCCTTTCTTGATGAATTCACCTGCAACACCACCTACTTAAACCACCTTGCCACATTTCATTATACATGTGGCTTTCACCGCCTCTTTTCTCTTCACCAAACCACTCTCCATAACTTTCTCACCTCGCATGCCACCCCAACCAGAACACCTTACATCTGCCACCCTATCATCAATAATATTCAACAGTCTTCCAACGTACTCGCTCCATCTCCTCACTTCATCACTACTTGTTACCATTTCCCCTTTTGCCCCTTTCACCGATGTTTCTTTTTGCTCTCATGTTTTCAGCACAAAATTTCTTCTCGTTCTCCCTAAAGTTTGCTGATACTTGCTCACTCCAACTCTCATTTGCCCTTGACCTCCTGCCACTTTCTTTTATACATCCGCCACTCATTTACACTCCTTCCCTGTAAGCACCACAGAAGCGCCTCCCTTTTCTTTTTCAATAGCGACTTTACTTCTTCAATACACGAATCACTACCCTTTTTAGTCTGCACACCTTCCACTTTTCGCGTACCACATGCATATCTTCCACATGCCAGCACTGTTCCCTAAATGCCTCCCATTCCTCACCCATCCCCTTTGCTTCATCTGCTCTCACCTTTTGTCATTCTACACTCAGTCTCTCCTGATATTTTTCGCACAAGTCTCTTTTCCAAGCTTACCTACTCTCGCTACTCACCTCTCACCTACATTGTTTCCCCTTTCAAGAAAACCGACAAATCTTCCCCCTTGCTTTCACAAGATAGTGATCAGACGTCCTACTAGCTACCCCTCTCAACACTTTTACATCCAAACGTCTCTCTTTTACATGCCTGTCAATTGATATGTAATTCACTAATGCCCGCTGACAATCTCTACCACTCACATACGTATATTTATGTATGTCCTTTCTTTTTTAAACCAGGTTTATCCACTCATCACTCCTTTATTAGCACACAACTCCACAAGCTGTTCCCATTTCCATTTATAATACTGAATACCCCCCCCCCCAGTTGTACCCCAAACTTAACACATTACTCACTTTCGCATTCTAATCACCCATCGCTAATACCCTGTCTCTTACATCAAAACTGCCAACACACTCACTCAGCTGCTCCCAGAACACTTTTGACAATCTTTCTTCTCATAGCCAGGTGCATAAGCACCAATGATCACCCATCTTTCGTCATCCACTTTCAGTTTTACCCACATCAGTACAGAATTTACTTCCTTACACTTTTTTCTACACTTCCACACTTGTCCTCTCACCAACCCCTGACTTTACTTCTTAGATTATTCCAAACCATTCTTGACCTTTAACCTCAAGCTTTGTTTCACCCAGAGGCAGAACATAGAGGTTTCTTTTCTCAAACATACTACCTTTCTCTCCTCTCTTTTCATTTTGGCTACACACACACACACACACACTTACACACACACACACACACACACACACACACACACACACACACACACACACACACACATTTCTCGCCTGTCGTAGAAGGCGACTAAAGGGAACGGGAAAGGGGTGCTGGAAAATCTCCCCTTCTTCTATTTCAATTTCTAGAATAGGAAACAGAAGAAGGAGTCAAGCGAGAAGTGCTCATCCTCCACGTAGGCTTAGATTGGGGTTTCTGAATTTGTGTGCATGTAACCAAGATGAGAAGAGAGGAGAGATGGGTAGTATGTTTGAGGAAAGAAACTAGGATGTTCTGGCTCTGAGTGAAACGAAGCTCAAGGGAAAAGGGGAAGAATGGTTTGGAGAAGCTTGGGAGTAAAGTCAGGGGTTGGTGAGAGGACGAGAACTAAGGAAGGAGTAGCACTACTCCTGAAGCAGGGGCTGCGGGAGTGTATGACAGAGTGTAAGAAAGTAAATCTTAGATTGATGTTGTTAGAAGTGAAAGTGGGTGGCGAGAGATGGATGGTTATTGATGCTTATGCATCTGGTCATGAGAAGAAAGATCATGAGAGGCAAGTCTTTTCGCAGCACTTGAGTGAGTGTGTCTGCAGTTTTGCTGAGCGAGACCGGATATTAGTGATGGGTTATTTAAAGGCGAAAGTAAGTAATGTGGCAGTTGAGGGTATAACTGGTGCACATGGGGTATTTAGTGCTCTGAAAATCCGTACCAACCAATCAACAACCCCTATCTTAATGAATTCGACTGCAATACCATCCACTATAACCGCCTTGCCACATCTTATCATACATGTGGCTTTCACCACCTCTTTTCTCTACACCAAACCACTCTCCATAACTTTCTCACCTCGCATGCCACCCCAACCAGAACATCCTACATCTGCCACCCTATCATCAATAACATTCAACAGTCTTCCAACGTACTCACTCCGTCTCCTCCTCACTTCATCGCTATTTGTTGCTATTTCCCCTTTTGCCTCTTTCACCGATGTTTCTATTTGCTCTTATGTTATCAGCACAAAATTTCATCTCATTCTCCCTAAAGTTTACTGATACTTGCTCACTCCAACTCTCATTTGCCCTCTTTTTCAACACCTGCACTTTCCTCTTGATCTCCTGCCGCTTTATTTTATTCATCCCCGATCATTTGTACTCCTTCCCTGTATCGCCCAAACGCCTCCCGTTTCTGTTTCAATAGCGACTTTACTTCTTCAATACACGAATCACTACCCTCTCTAGTTTGCACACTTTCCACCTTTCGCGCACCACATGCATATCTTCCACATGCCAGCACTGTTCCTTAAATACCTCCCATTCCTCACCCACTCCCCTTGCTTCATCTACTCTCACCTTTTGCCATTCTACGCTCAGTCTCTCCTGATATTTCTCACAAAAGTTTCTTTTCCAAGCTTACTTACTCTCACCACTCACCTCTCACTTACATTGTTTCCCCTTTCAAGAAAACCTACTAATCTTCACCCTTACCTCCACAAGATAGTGATCAGACATCCTATCAGCTGCTCCTCTCAACATTTTAAATCCAAACGTTTCTCTTTTACACGCCTGTCAATCAGTATGTAATCCACTAACTCCCGCTGACCATTTCTCCTACTCGCATACGTGTATCTATGTATGTCCTTTTCCAAAACAGGTATTTCCAGTCACCAATCCTTTATTAACACACAACTCCACAAGCTGTTCTCATTTCTATTTATAATACTGAATCCTCCCCAGTTGTACCCTCAACTGACACATTACTCACTTTCGCATTTTAATCACCCATCGCTAATACCCTGTCTCTTACATCAAATCTGTCGACACACTCACTCAGCTGGCTCCCAAAACACTTACTTTCGATGATCTTTCTTCTCATAGCCGGGCGCAAAAGCACCAGTGATCACATATCTTGCGTCATCCACTTTCAGTTTTACCCACATCGGTATAGAATTTACTTCCTTACACTCTTTCCTACACTTCCACACTTCTCCTCTCACCAACCCCTAACTTTATTTCTAAGACAATTCCAAATCATTCTTGACCTTTACCCTCAAGCTTTGTTTCACCCAGAGGCAGAACGTACAGGTTTCTTTTCTCAAACATACTACCTATCTCTCCTCTCTTTTTATTTTGGTTACACACACACAGACACACACACACACACACACACACACACACACACACACACACACACATACACATTCCCCGCTTGTCGTAGAAGGCGACTAAAGGGGGCGGGAGTGGGGTGCTGGAAACCCTCCCCTTCTTCTAATTTAATTTCTAAAAGAGGAAGCAGAAGGAGTCAAGCGGAGAGTGCTCATCCTCCTTGATGGCTCAGATTGGGGTTGCTGAATTTGTGTGGATGTAACCAAAATGAGAAGAGAGGAAAGATGGGTAGTATGTTTCAGGAAAGAAACTGAGATGTTCTGGGTCTGAGCGAAACGAAGCTCAAGAATAAAAGGGAGGAATCATTTGGAAATGTTTAGGAGTAAAGTCAGGGGTTGGTGAGAGGACAAGAACTAAGGAAGGAGTAGCAATACTCCTGAAGCAGGAGTTGTGGGAGTGTGTGATAGAGTGTGAGAAAGTAAGTTCTTGATTGATGTGGTTTGTACTGAAAGTGGATGGCGAGAAATGGGTGGTTATTGGTGCTTATACATCTGGCCATGAGAAGAAAGATCATGAGAGGCAAGTGCTTTCGCAGCACTTGAGTATGTCAGAAGTTTTGGTGCGCGAGACCAGGTATTAGTGATGGGTTATTTAAATGCGAAGGTAAGTAATGTGGCAGTTGAGGGTATAACTGGTGCGCAAGGGGTATTTAGTGCTCTGAATGGAGATGGTGAAGAGCTTGTGGAGTTGTGTGCTGAAAAATGACTGGTGATTGTGAATGCCTGGCTTAAAAAAGAGAGATATACACAAATATACGTATGTGAGTAGGAGAGATGGTTATATTACGTATTAATTGACAAGAGTGTAAAAGAGAAACTTTTGTATTTAAATGTGCTGAGAGGTGCAGATGGTGGGATGTCTGATAACTATCTTGTGGAGGCGAGGTTGAAGATTTGCAGAGATTTTCAAAAAAGGATGTCTGATAACTATCTTGTGGAGGCGAGGTTGAAGTTTTGCAGAGGTTTTCAAAAAGGAATAGTCAATGTTTGGGAGAAGAGAGGAGTGAGAGTGAGTGAGCTTGCAAAGGAAAGTTATATGAAGAAATACCAGGAAAGATTGGGTGTAGAATGGCAAAAGGTGAGAGGAAATGAAATGAGGGGAATGGGTAAGGAATGCAAGGTATTTAGGGAAGCAATGATGGCATGTGCAAGAGATGCATGTGGCACGCGACAGGTGCGAGGTGGGCAGATTAAAAAGGGTAGTGAGTGGTGGGATAAAGTAAAGTTGATAGTGAAAGAGAAAAGAATGGCGATTGAACGGTACTTACAAGGAAGGAGTGCAAATGATTGGGAGTTTAATAAGAGAAAGCAGCAGGAGACCAAGAGGAAGGTGCAGAAGTTGAAAAAGAGGGTAGATGAGAGTTGGATGAGAGAGTATCATTAAACTTTAGGGAGATTAAAAAGATAATCTAGAAGGAGGTAAATAATGTGTGAAAAACAAGAAAACAAATGGGGACATTGGTGAAGGGAGCAAAAGCAGAAGTGATAACAGGTAGTGATGGAGTGAGGAGCAGATGGAGTGAGTTTTTTTAAGGATTGTTAAAAGAGCAGCAGATGTAAGGCGTTTATTTCGGGGTAGTATGCGAAATGATTTAGGGAGAGTGGTTTGGTGAAAAGAGAAGACATGATGAAAGCCTTTCGAAAGAAGAAATCCGGCAAGGTGGCAGGAGTAGATGGTATTGCAGTTAAATTTGTTAAGAAATAGGATGATTACGTTGCTGATTGGTTTGTAAGGATATTCAGTGTATGTATGGATCATAGAGAAGTGCCTGATGATTGGATGAATGTATATATAATTACATTGTATAAAGACAAAGGGGATAATGGTGAGTGTTCAAACAACAAAGGCATAAGTTTGTTGCGTACACATGGAAAATTATATGGGAGGGTATTGATTGAGAGGGTGAAGACATGTACATAGCATCAGACTGGGGAGGAGCAATGTGGTTTAAAAATTGGCAAAGAAGATGTGGACCAGGTGTTTGCTTTGAAGAATGTTTGTGAAAAAAAAGAAAATTTAAAAAATGGTTGGATTCATATGTGGCATTTATGGATCTGGAGAAGGCATATGACAGGATTGATAGAGATACTTTGTTCAAGGTCTTAGGAATATATGGTGAGGGAGGTAAGCTGCTAGAAGTCATTGAGAAGTTTTTATCAAGGGTGTAAGGCGTGTGTACCAGTAGGAAAAGAGGAGAGTGATTGGCTCCCAGCAAAGGTCGGTCTCAGGCAAGGGTGTGTGATGTCAACATTGTTGTTTGATTTGTTTATGGATGAGGTAGTGAAGAAGGAAAATGTAAGAGTTTTGGAGAAAGGGGCGACTATGCAGTCTGTTGGGGATGAGAAGGCCTGGGAAGTGAGTCAGTTGTTGTTCGCCGATGATGCAGCACTGGTGGCTGATTCGATTAAGAAACTGTAGAAGTTGGTGACTGGATTTGAAAGAGTGTGTAAAAGGAGAAAGTTGAGAGTAAATGTGAATACAAGCAAGGTCATTAGGTTCAGCAGGATTGAGGTCAAGTTAGTTGGGAGGTAAGTTTGAAGGGAGAAAAATTGAAGGAAGTAAAATGTTTTAGATATCTTGGAGAGGATTGGCAGCTAATGGAGCCATGGGGCGAAGGTTCTGGGAGCAATGATGAATGTGTGGAAAGAGAGAACGTTATCTCGGAGAGCAAAAATGAGTAAGTTTGAAGGAAAAGTTGCTCCAACAATATTATATGGTTGCGAGGCATGGCATATAGATAGGGATGTGCGGTAGAGGGTGGATGTGTCGGAAATGAAATGTTGAGGACAGTATGTGGTGTGAGGTGGTTTGATCGAGTAAGTGATAAAAGGGTAAGAGAAATGTGTGGTGATAAAAAGTGTGGTTGAGAGCGCAGTAGATGGTGTATTGAAAAATCTTGGACATATAGAGAGAATAAGTGAGGAAAGGTTGACAAAGAGGATATGTGTGTCAGAGGTGGAGGGAACAAGGAGAAGCGGGAGACCAAATTGGAGGTGGAAGGATGGAGTGAAA
>JAYMFT010278625.1:0-10522 GCA_038088735.1 Panulirus argus | reverse complement strand
ATATATATATATATATATATATATATATATATATATATATATATATATATATATATATATATATATCAGTCTCTGCCAGGTATCCAGTTTACCGACCATCCCCTAGGATAGGAAGAACAGCTGGGATGACTGTGGACAGACTTCCGCAATCAGGATTCAAACCTATGCGCTCGACCCCGGGCAGCCCGTGAATGCTTCAGGGTCGGCAACGCTAACCACTGCACGACTGAGGGAAGAAAGGGCTGTGTTACTGTAATTTTGTGTTGTCCAGTTTCGCAGTGATGGTCAGTCTCCCAGAACCTCTACCAGACCCCAAGGACGCAGGTCTGGTGTCGAGGTGTTGCTGCAGAACAAAAATTAGGATATTAAAGCACATTCAACTAACGCCTCACCAACAACTCAAGAAGAAAGTGTTTCATACATGCATTTGAATCAAAATATTTGTATAACTTCAGTTCTAACCAAGGGTTTGACTCTGTTACTGTTTTTTAGATAGAGATAAACTAGTTATTTTTTTCTTTCTAAAAGGGCTATCAAGATTGCATTTCTTAACAAAGCAAATAGTTCAGTGGATGATGTAAATGTAGGTAGAAGGAATATCTCCTTAAACTAGTGGTGACCCCAGGGATAGACCAAAGAACAAGGTCCTCTATATGTCAATTTACTGCTCAGTAAATGATGCGAATCAGAGACACACACACAAAGGACAGAAAAGTTTAAGAGGTAATTTAAGACACCATCCTCATAGGAGTCTTATGTATACAGTAATTACGTCTTTAAAGACTTCACCGTACAGGAATACGATTGTGCCACGAGATGACTGCAGATGTTGTTATATACCTTAACGAGAGCCTGACCAGCCAGATGACGTGAGGTCCCCTTGGGATTTTATCCCAGACATCTGGAAATACCTCGGCGGGTTGAGGCGGTTGTCAGCCCAGGATGGGATAGTTAGGCAAGAAATGATGACTCGGGGAAAGCAATTGAATGTCACAATGGCTGCTGGCCCCACAAATGTCAATGTCATCCTCGTGCAAATGAAAAATGAAAGATATCTGAGGAGATCTGTGCCCTGGGGGATTTATTTTTTGGAAAGATACTCTCATAATTGTACAACAGCCTTTAGAAATACCATCCAAAACTGTAGACTAGAGGGTATGTGAATAATGCTTCACCTTGTGCTAAACCCAGAAGGTAAATACCCGTCAATGTTTTGCACTAGGAACTGAACACATGTAAAGCAAATCGAGTTCAAGCACAGACACTGAGTGGGTCTCGGGGTCCGAGATCGTATCCTGAGGGAGGGAAGAACGACATGTGTCCATCCTTCAGGACGCGCGTCACCTTCTCAAGGATGCTCGTGTACAAAGACCAACTTTTGAGGAATTCTCTTAACCTTTGTCAGCTGATATCACATTTGGTTCTCCCAAGGTCGCCTGTTCATCACCCTCGCTTCATGGGTCGGGGAGGCTATTGTTATCGGTCTGTGTGTCTGTGTCAGTAAGTCTGTGGGTTTGTGGGCGCACGTACCGCGCTTACAAACTGTGATTAACGCGTGAGATGATTATTTTCCAGTCAAGAGCTTCTCGGGAGCCATCGGGGAAAAGCAGGTCTGCAGGACCCACACCCACAGCCCACCACCTTGCACCACTCTCTCCCTCTTCTTGTGTGTGTGTTTGTGTGTGTGTGTGTGTGTGTGTGTGTGTTTGTCTGCGCGTGTGTGCATGTGTGTGTGTGTTCATACATATTCATTCATTTATTTAAATTCAGATTATAGAAAGATATCTTACCACGTGCTACACGTGTCATAAGGAGCGTCACGCACCACGCTGCACGTGACGACAACACGCTGCAGATCTTGGCCATTGTCTGTGGTCAGACCACATGAGTCCTGTGGTCAGACTGTTTCTGTACACCCCGTCACTCTCCGTCCATCCGTCCTGCATATTGACATACTTGTATGTCATGGACGTGCATGTACGTGTACAACGTCACGTGTTCCTGTACGTGAACGTACATCTTTGTGTGTGCGATATGTACGTGCATATGAGCGTAGACCTTCACGTATTCGTACATATTAATGTACAACTTGACGTGTTCGTGCGTTTGAGGGTTCAGCTTCGTTTCACTTTGCGAATGATTCGTGAAGCAAGACACCGAACCATTAAGGACCATATCCACACCATCAGTCCAGTCTCGCTTCCGTCACATCTACATCTGCATTACGAACGCTTCCTTTGTACAGGCAACCCTTAGCACACCCACATCCGCAGCAGGCCACAGCGTGCTCAAAATAACAGCACACCCGCGCCCACATGATGGTCACACACACACACACACACATAAATTCCCGCCACAGTCACGTCCGTAACTTGATACCATCCCAGAGAAAACTATTTTCCACAGTTGCTCATGAAGCTGTAGAGGATATGAGAACAGAGGCGAGGCATAGCACTTAGGATACACCTGGATGTCAGGCTCTAGAGTAGGCTAGGCAGACCTGGTCTAACTTAACCCAACGTAATGGTGCTGGTAATGTTTCAGTCAGGGTTGACAACTGTAGTGCTGTGTGGTCCACCAACAGGTGTATGGTACCTAATTCGTCACTCACACACCTGTATGGTGTCTCACTCTGCACTCACACATCTGTATGGTACCTCAACTCACCACTCACACAACTGCACGGTGCCCCACTCTCACAAACCTGTATAGAGCCACACTCAACACTCACGCACCTGTGTGATGCCTCACTCAACACACACCTCCAACATGAGAAGAAACTCAGTGGCAGACATATGCTTACACCTGATTTCTTTGTTATAACCACCTAACAAAGCAATCTCTCTTTCTCAGCAGGTACACTATACAATTATCTTCGCTTTTCAAGGATCGATTCTGAGGTTAGGTACTTTCATCTCTGCTTCGTCACTGTCAGCGGTGGGCTTTTGGGAAGACGCCAGAAGAACCAAGAAAATGAAAATAAACTTGACATCAGGAAAATGAAATTTACATAACCTTAGTAAGTTACGCAGACCACACAGACCCAGGGTCGAAGCGAGGTGGTCTGGTCTTAAAGACTACCGATGAAAGAAGCGGTCCCCTTGGAAGCCATAGAAGAAAAGGATAGCGAAGCAAAGGTTCTCTCACCAGCCGCTACTCACTTCCGACAACACGCTAGATGGGAAACAGGTAGAAAAAAATACCTTATAGGACTAAAATGCTTGAGGGAAATACAAAGTGCTGTTTGCCGTAATGATGTATCATTCTCTCTGAGGAGGAATGCACACCAGCCTAAACGGAAGAGAATAAACTCCTGCTTCATTCTCTGTTTCCTTTGCACGATAACTGAGTCTTATAAACGAATATTTTTTTTTATACATATTCGCCATTTTCTGCGTTATTGAGGTAGCATAAGAACAGAGAACTGAGCCTTGGAGGGAAAATCCTCACTTGGCCCCCTTCTCTGTTCTTTCTTTTGGAAAAGTGAAAACAGAAGGGGAGGATTTCCAGCCCCCCGCTCCCTCTCCTTTTAATCGCTATCTACGACATGCAGGGAATATGTGGGAAGTACTGTTTCTCCCCTCTCCTGTGTAAGTATAAAAGAATGACTTGTCATTTGACAAATAGTAAAATAATCATACCTTATGCTGGCAAGAGAAGTCCTTCTCCTACATTGATTTAAAACTTTTACTCTTTGCTGTCATACAGCGCAGACTCATCCTGCTGATAGACTGGCCGTTGATAGACTCACTCATTATCTATCTTCACATTATACTGGCTTTACACTGATATCAATTATTCACTTTCTTATACCTTTATTATGCAATAGGCTAACATACCCTTGACCTCGACTGATAATAATGGATCATCCTACTCTCCTTCGACTTGACAAAGGTTTGAAACTCCGATATCTCTCGTAAGTGTTCACAGAAAGATCATTTGAGCCTCTGGTAATAGGAACTAGTTAAGCCTTGATCTTGAGTCATCGGTGACTTGCACATCTGACTGAATGACAGAGTTGTCCCCCTGGCATAAACTTGACATTGAGACGTCAAAATACCTGTATTTCTTTTCTTGGAATTCACACTGAATTTCTCTGGTCTACTCTGTGTTCACCTGACATCCCTTGTTTACGATAACTTACACCCTAGAATTTCCCTTTGTGCTCTAATTTACCCTAGATTCCTTTACCTACTCTAATCTATCCCAAGAAATTTCCATATTTACTCTAATTCTCTCATTCACCCTTTGAATTCCCACACTTACTCAAATCATCTCTTTGAAATTTCATGTATACTCTAATTTATCCACGAACACCCATGTTTAATTCATTTTACTCCTCGGATATCTCTATTAACTCAAATTTACCCACAGAATTCCTCTACCTTCTCAAATAGTACCCTTCATTTTCATGGCTAGGCTTCGACCACGGACAGAAGCCCTTATCGAGGTCAGGTCTTAAATGAGATACAAAAAAAAAGCTAAAAACATTTCCAAGACTTCTAATTTACCCCCTTAATTTCCACGTTAATCTAATTTACCTTCTGATACTCGTTATGTACCCTAATCTACTCTGAAATTTCCTATTTATCTGAATGTACCTCCTGAATTTACCTATTTACTCTAATTTACCCTCTGAATTTCCCTATTCACTCTAATTTACCCCAGAATTTCCCTACTTACTCTTATATACCCTCTGAATTTCCCTATTTACTCTAATTTACCCCCCGGATTTCCCTATTTCCTCTGATTTACCCTCAGACTTTCTTTACTTGAATTTACCATCATAATTCCCTATCTACCCGAAACTACCCTTGAATTCCCCTATCTGCTATAATTTGCATACCCTGAAATATCCTATATGCCCGTTGATATGCAAGACCCCTTCATCATCGTAGCCATCACGAATCGAGGCTTCAGCATTAGTGATGTTTCAGGCGCTGGCCGAGGTGGATATCTGCCCGGAGCCACCATCCCAGCTTCCTCACTACTGCAAGAGAGAGAGAGAGAGAGTCCTGGGCACACGGTGAGTGGCGGTAGCTGTTATACCACTGTGTAATAACTACACGAAGGGAGCAACACTGACTCCTCGAAGTGACTCGTATGTTCTCTTGTTACTACTCAACGGTGTTTGCAGTGATGAACCTCTCGTCATGTGCTGGAAGATTGATAAAACTTGCTATCATGTTCTGTATGGCTATAGAAGCCACCGTATTCTACAGGAACATTATAGAACCTAATATCACGAACAGGTAAAATGATAAGTTGTTCCCAAAAGTAAGATCAGGACGCTGCTGCTGGTCCGAGTAATAACCCAGCGGAACCCGGACCTATCCAGAAGGAAAACTATTTTCCTTAGACTAAACGTAAATGAATCCAAGAGGAAAACATATTTTACTTAAATGAGACGTTAATGACTCCTAAAGGAAATGGATTATGATCAGACAAAGACTTTGATACCCCTCAGAAACGTATAAATTGCGTTGAGATGTAAAACCATATACGCCTTGGTGACGTGATCTCACGAAGCTGAAATTATAGGAGATAATCAGAGAGAGATCTGTCTCTTACATCTCAATATAACACACAAATATGCTTATCTAATTATGATACAAAGCCCCAGGAGCTTAGTCATTCATGATTATTGAATCCAGTTTTAGATATTAAGTCAAAAGCGTTTACAGGACCGATACTTTCATTTATCTATCTTAATCATATCAAATGCTCGAGTCATGGCCATAACTCCGCCTCCAAACCAGGCCTCAAATTTAACATAGAAAAAAAATGAGGGCTAAAGAGACACAAAGAAAGATGAAGAAATAATCTAAGAGTTTCCGAAGTAGTTGGAAAACCTGTCTTTTTTAAAAGGGGCGGGTCTTATTCTCCTCGGAAAGACTTTAAAGGGTAAAAGACTAGCAGGTCCTAGCAGTGTGAAGGGTGAAACATTACCACAACAAATTTCGTATTATGTCTTATTGCCATGGACGACTCTCTTCGTCGTATTTAGTTGGACGAGTCTTCTTTTGGCCATAATTTGGCTCACTTGGCTTCACGGTGGTCCATTAAACTAGATAATTCTCATCTGGGTAATTCGTCTGACCATTTACTATAGGAGGCAAGAACATAAGTTTTTCCCTTGAGCATACAAACGATAAAAGCAGCTATTATCTGCACCAGTAATTGAAACCTGGTCTAACAGTTGCAGCATTATTTTGAATCTGCCATGAGATGCAGCAGACTTATAGAAGCCGCTGTCATACGCAACCGAATCATGGAACCTACTGTCATATGGAGTAGAGTTATAGCGTCTAACATCATAAGCAGCGGATGTATAGTGCATGGCATTATACGCAAGAGGCTTATAGTGCCAGACATCATACGCGAGAGAATAGTAATGCCTGGTATAATATAAGACTCCAGTGATGTTAATCTCTTTGTCAGAGCCACGCGAGTGTTGGCTAACACTACCCAGACCAGTTTAGCAGACGGGCCTTAGCTCCAACAGACCACATCACTACGCCTATATTGCGGTAGGGCCTCGCCACAGAAAGAAAATGAATTTGATCAGAAATAAAGCCCCTTTGCATAGTTGGCGTGTGGCATTTCTTTGTTTTATGTAGATGACGATGAGCTGTAAAGTCTAAATGGCTGTTAGAGCTGAGGGTGTGCTAGTAGAGCTTTGCTGTGTTGCAGACTGTCTCACTCTAGAGCTTCCCTGTGTCAATACATCCGTCTCACTCTAGAGCTTCCCTGTGTCATACATCCGTCTCACTCTAGAGCTTCCCTGTGTCATACATCCGCTTTACTCAAGAGCTTCACTGTGTCGTACACTCACCCCACTGCAGAACTTTACTGTGTCGAAGATTCACCTCACTGCGGAGGTCTGTGTAGGTTACTGGATGTCACCGTGAATCTTTCCCAGCCAAAGACGCTTGATGGTATCTCCGGTGATCCTAAATGGTGGAGGGTGGAGCAGCCTGTAGGGATGGGTGGAGGAGTATGAGAGGCAGGGTGAGGAGTTGCAGAGGGAGGAGGGCCAACCTGCAGACCGGTTCAACCAGTAGGTCAGGCGTCGCCCTCAAGCAAAAAACGTATATCAGGATCTGGTCTGGTTTGTGGCGGGGTACGAAAAGTGTGTGTGTGTGTGTGTGTTTGATTTACATTACAGGGAATATGGGAATATCATTTATCATATATGTCTCAGCTTAAGCCAGGTACCTGCATATTTATTCCAAGCAGACTAAACCAAGCTAAATTTGGGCTAGAGTGTGTCGGTAGGTAACTCTATACCATGTCAGCCGGTGCAGACGAAATGCACCTTACCTGCAACTGGATTTGGATGCCGAGCATCAAGGGCGTGGAACTACTGCCTCTACAGGAGCACCAGTCCATCGCCAAGGCTCATCCAAGGTATCTTGACATTCAGCGAAGGCGCAGTAGCTACAGACCTGGCCTAATATCACCCTTTTTCCCTGGCCCACCACGGTATAACATGAGGTCAGGTCAGGTGACGCCACAGCTCACAGCGTGACCCGAAACGACCCGTCGTAGGAGAGCGGGTCGTAAGGCAGTAGACGGGAAGAAGACGGATCGCTAGTATTGATACCTGACTCTAGGAGTAGTGTCTCATGTGCCGGCAGAGCCAGATCAAGTGAGGTCAACGAGTCCCCCACCCACAGCACCCAAATACCCCAAGTTCAGGTCGACATTTGGCAGACGCACGCACGTGGGGAGGGGAAGACCCCACGCCAAGACCTCCGTCACTAGCGACGACGGCCAGAGAGTCAGATAGTCAGACGGGAGGACAGGCAGACAGGAGGACAAGAGGACAGTAGGAGAGGTGGACGGAAGTATAGGAAATCAGCAAGTATGATTGGGGAGAGAGAGAGAGAGAGAGAGAGAGAGAGAGAGAGAGAGAGAGAGAGAGAAGAGGAGAGGAAGAAAAGGGAAATAATTAGCGTAAAAGCGTTAATGAGGAGCACGCTTCAAACAGCCCGCCTCCCTCGTCCCCAACTGAGACGGTCGAGGGGTCGCAGTGGGAGGCATGTCATCCCTTCCTCACTACCAACCTGAGCTTAACTCACCTCATTTCGCATTATGAGTCACAGTTATAGGACTCATGAGATGTGACATTATGACAATAAACACCAGAGTATCATGGTAGATTATGTGGACAAAGGGAAAATATCTATCCCGGTTGGCGTGTCTTCAGGAGTGATGGGGAGGGAGGACAGACCCCGTGTCAGCTGTAGTGACCGACGGCGACACGCGACACTTATCGTCTTAATCACCATAGGTCATTGGTGAGCCTGTAAGTAGACCCTGCCCTCCAGTCCACCGTGGCCACGTCAAGTGGTGTTACTGACACCATCACCGCAGGACTCCCGCGCCCCAGGATGTGGTACTGATAAGGCCGTAGGGCCGTAGGACCCCCTTCGTCACGGGCCCTTCACCACAGGACTCCCGTTTCCCAGAATGCATTGATAAGGCATCAGGACTCCCTCCGTCATGGGCCTTTCACTGCAGGATTCCCCCTCAGGACGTGGTGCTGATAAGACCGCAGGACTCTTCCCGTCACGGGTCCTTCATCGTAGGACTCCCACGCCTCAGGGAGTGGTACTGATAAGGCTGTAGGCCTCGGTTCCCACGTAGCCTCAAAGCCCCAGTGAAAGCTCCAAATATCCATTGATTTACGCAGTGAGCAAGTCTTAGCTTAGCGTTGTCAATATCCTTCCAAAACCAACGAAAACCATCACTGCACACATACCCTTAGTCTCCCGGAGGCATATATAAATAAGGTAACAAAAACACGCTTCCAAGGACCCATCCTTACATGTCAGTAAATCCCACACCAAACATCTATACACTGAACCACTAACTTCTACTTTCCACCTGCGCCTTCCCATGTCCAACAATCCAACCTTCTTCACCTTCCTAACCATTCACTCCAAGTTTGAAATATGAAAAGGAATTCCTCCGTCAAGGTCCCATAATCGTAGGACTCCACCGAAGGATATGCTGCTGAAGAGTCTTCAGGATTTACTCCTTTCGGGTCTCATCTCTACCCTGCCGACAGTGAAGATGTGGTTATTTTTCTTTTCTTTGTCTCAGTTTTCCATACAAATATCTTCCATCCATCAAGAATGGTCCAGACAGAGATGTGACCCACAGAGACCTGCTCAGCTCCTGGTGAATAAATTCTCGCTTCACTGAAAGCCTCCTTCCCTTATGTCATTTTTTTCTTTCTTTTATACGCCAGTAAATCGGAAGAGAATGTGCAAGACTAGGCTTTGCATGAACTGAGACATTCCACCTGTTCTTGAAATATTTACAGCATTCTTATGATAATCTTATTTCCTTAATTTCATCGTCAACTACAAAAGATGATACTCCCAGAAGCTCACTGTATTTAGTTTAAAAAAGAATATGAAGAGATCAAGAGTGATTTATCTATTTGGGTTTTTATTTATAAATGTTATGTATTCGTACTGTCTAAGCTAAGGCTTGCCTGACGATTGGTTCCTAGTAAGGGAAATGATCACATTTGTTTTCCAGAAAGGTAGTGCTTCTGTACTACGCTGTTACCAAGGAAATCAACTAAGAAAAAAAGACTGTTAAGCACTGTGGATGTTGCCAGAGTCGACAACATATTGATTTCGTTGTGAGATAATCCGGTTTGCCTGGAACGGAGTTTTCCTCCTGATTATCTTTTTTTTAGTGTCTGAAATCCTTCCCAATTCCTTTGTTATATCTTAGATAAGTATGGACTCAATTCCGAACACTGTGTGATCACTTTTCCCTATCGATATACAGTGGCTAATATTTTCTATACCCAGGCTTCTGTGTTAGAAATGAAATCCTCTTTTCTAAATATATAAGAGCACCTCTGACTGTAATTCGGCAACTATAGCAGAGAAATGATTTAGGATCACATTTTCAAGAACTTAAGCTTACCCCCTATGTTTCACAGCCTCCATACGGACCCAGGCATTCCTGGTCAGTAGATTCTCCATCACTGATCAGGTTTTTGTATCGCTGCATTCTGTGCCTTCTGACTGTGCCTGGATCAATAACACTGAAAATTATTTGGTCCGGTTCAACAGGTCTTTTCGGACGATTGTTTGCCTTCAGCAGAAGTAGAGACACGCTTCTTCCTTTTGTTAACCTGTCCACCATAGGCTGCCTGAAGGGACCATCATCATCAACCAGTGACTTCTTAAAACTGTGAATTATGTTTGACTCAAAGGTTCAATATTCCTACACTTCTATTCTCTTACTATCCTCACATCAGTGTCTCCCTGAGGAAATGCTAGATATAGGTCCAGTAATATATGTCCCAAACAAAATCTCCACTGTAACGTCTGAGATCCATTTCCTTGCTGTTCTCTACTAATCTATTTGCATTAAGGATTAACACTTTAGGTCCCGATCTCCCACAGGTGAAAGAGGCGGGAGAGAGAGAGAGAGAGAGAGAGAGAGAGAGAGAGAGAGAGAGAGAGAGAGAGAGAGAGAGAGAGAGAGA
>JAYMFT010278614.1:0-10522 GCA_038088735.1 Panulirus argus | reverse complement strand
GCCCCACAGACCTTTCCGTGGTTTACCCCAGACGCTTCATATGCCCTGGTTCAGCCCAATGACAGCATGTCGACCCCGGTAGACCTAATGTACGTAGTGTTAAAACACCACCTGAATCAGATGAACCTTGAAGAATAAAGTCAATACTGTAAACAGATGACATAGTCAATAACTCTTACTCATTTCTGTTGTGATGCATTTTATCAAATGGATAACATGTGCCTCAGATGTAATAGAAGAGAAGATAGGTAAGCTAGCTCTGCTCAGAAACATTGAAGTTTACTCACCTTCAGAAATGGTAAAGGTGGACTAAAAGGAACAGAGTGCATCAGAAAACCAACTAAAAATCAATAAACCCTATGAAACCCAAACATCCAAAAAAAGCAATTTCACTAAGCTGTCAAAACATAAGGGCTAGTATCAGTCTTCCTTATGTCAAGGAAAAAAAATCAAGAGCTGGCAGTTGAGTTAGATGAAGACATGGGTCAAAATGTACATTCTACTTTATTATCCTGTTTCTAATGGTAATTTATGCCTAAGCTGAAGATAACCTCATCATGTACCATGACGTCTTCTGTCATTTGTCCTTTGCATGAACTCCCATGTACAATCTATCTATTTATCTATCTATATTTCTGATGCCTGTTCCAATTGGAACTCCCTCAAAGGGGTGACCAGGGCAACAGAGTCTCCATAACTAAAGAACTCCAGTGCTGCTTCTTAGCCTTTAGTGCCTCACCCTTAACAGGCCAATGGCAGAAGGCAAGTCTAGTGCAGTGTTTGCATGAGCTCCTTTCTAATGTTCCTAATGACTACTTCTACCTAATGCTCCTACTTACTGCTTCTACCTAATGCTCCTAATTACTGCTTCTACCTAATAATTGTGTGTAGAAATGTATCTTTTACACATCTTTCGCACATTTCTGGTTCTTTTTACATATTTCACATCCTTTTATTAGTTTCATTATTCACAGATAGAACTTTATTATCAAGAATATATAAAGAAGAAATTTACTATAAGGAATAAATAAACAACTTTATTTTTACTAAAAATGTAAATACTTACACCCCAGTGACCATTTCTTTTGTTCCACAATTAACTGTGAGTGAACACCAACATCTGGCTTCTCACCTGGCTGCTTAATGCACCATACACTTTCTCATGAGAGTCCTTTGGGGAACTGTGATGCATAATACTTTTTCCAGCTGTGGCAGTATGCTGCTAATGATTTCTATGGATGATTGGTAGAAGCAAACATCATTTTGGATTTTAAACAGAGGCTGGGAGCTTTAATTCATCATGAGCACGGTCATACGTCTTGTCATGAGATGAAGAGAGCAGTTTAAGGGTTAACATCTTTATATCAGTCCATCATAAAAAAAATCTGATACACAAAAGTTTGAGGTAAACACCAATAACATTGGGATTTATGGCAGCAAAAAAGATGCCCAGCTTTAGGAAGACCCTTTACTTTTCATATTCAAGGAAAAAATCAAAAGACCATTCAATATTTGTGGCACCAGGATAGAATTTATGAATGATGTCTGGATCACCACAAGACCTACTGAAACACATGAGCAGTTCAGTAACCTTGATAAACAAGGCAGACACTCTCACCAGCAACTACAGTGAACAAGCTATCACATAATGAAGCAGATGCCAAACAAATGTCACCTTTAAGGGACTTGCAAAGTGGAAGTAATGCTAAATTTCACAGAACAGTTGTTCCTTCCAAAGTACACATAATTTCACTCCATGACTGTTCCAAAGTGCACACAACCCTTAATAAAATATCTACAAAAGGCATACATCTTAAAGCTCATCAGGTTCTAAAATCCATAAGCAAGAAACAATAAGAAAACTTCATAGAAATATATTCTAACCAATTAAACTTTAGCTTCTCTACAGCAGAGGAAACTGGGCATCAAGTTGACCAATGTGAAGAGATAGGTGAGCTGCAGCACATAGCCATGGTGGTGTAGATGATTGCAATAGGAGTCTGAATCAGTTTTTATTCAAATTTTGAATTTCACAAAGGATAATTCTAGCTCTGTTTCTCTATCTTGGCTGGATCTATTGATTTGGTAAGCATTAATAAGTGTGCCCTCCCCAATCCATATAAAATATACCCTTATACACTTAAGCACCTTACATATCTGAAAAAAAAAGAGGGTTATCAGCTTTGAAAGAGCATAAAAACATGAAGTCATGACAAGGGAAGTGAAAACTTTAAATTGAAGGGTAATGCATTTAATAACCTACACAGCTGGTTTAATGGTGGACAATACTTCACATTAACAACACATGACTGCCTATCACACTTAGAAGGAAGCTGTATATACAATGAGGAAACTTATAAAGATGAAAATCATTATGTGAAAATTGTAGTTGAAACAACTGAATCTGAAGTTACTGAAAGCTCACAACTTATCCATTTGCCCGGTCATCCAGTCTGTATGATGTTCTTTAGTTTTTCTTGACGATTAAAGCAGGGTTTTGAATCTTGTACTTTGTGAAAATTAAAAAAGTACATCAAAAAATCTAACAAGATGGCTGTTACCTTTGTTTGACTAACAGCAAATAAAATGATCTTTCAGTTAAATTTTCTGACCAAGCTCTCTTATACACAGAGCAAATTAATGGTTTATAAAGGGAAAATCCATGAAATTTATATGTATTCATATACATTACCAGATAACTTACCAGTAGAACAGCATCTGTAAGAAAATAATTTAACGGAAAAAAAAAAAATCCTTTAGAAATCAACCATACAAAATAGTTTGCAAAACCAAATATAAATGTCTATGATCCACCAAAGAGATAGGTTTTCTGCAATAATATCCTAACAGAAAAGGCAGCCACATCTTCAAACATGCTTGTCATAAAAGATGGCATCTTACAAAATGTGATTCTACCTTTCTGGTTGTCCATTCTGTGAAATAATATTTCAATGCTTCTTATATCACCCATCAAAAAAGCTACACACACATACACACGTGCACAGTAACAACCATTAAATGCAATCCTGTCTAAATGCTTCAGAGTGCTAATTCAAGGACCTGCTTTTTCTTGAACTGTAAAAAGTAATCAACAAATAACAGGACAGTATGGGAAAAAAAAAGAAAATCCTCAATATGTAAAGCTGCACTCTTTCCTTTGGCAAGTAGATATAAATTCTATATAGCAAGCTATCAGTAAGTTACTGTGCAAATACAATACCATGTTTATTTGATCCTAAGACTTCTATCAAATGTTTGGGACTTATTACACTTCTGATATAATATCACTTAGTATAAAAGAAGCATCTTCAGTCATGACACTCCAAGTCATCCAACTGCTCCCACCTCTAATCTACTGAAGTTTCTTTATACATCAATATCACTAAATATCACATTATCTATTAAATTTACTATGTTATTTACACATCCTAATTTAATCTAGCTCTAATTAAAAGCCTTTACTTCACTAAGGCATGTTTTGGAAGGAAATCCAAACATATGGTTGCAGAAAGTATGCTAATCATTTGGGGTATCATAGTACTGATTTAGGGTATTTGCTACTGCTGCTATCACAGTAAACCAAAAGTTTGCAAACTTTCACGGGGTGAGGAAGAGTGTAACTGTTAAGTGCTCAAAATTATCCTTGCTACACTTTTAAGATTACTGCTGTCTTGGTCTTCTAGCGTTTTTCAATATAAATCTAACAAACAACTTGCCACAAAACACTACTTCCATCAACAACTATTTCATAATTCACCTCATTATAAAATCTATCCCTACAATGAAAGTACAACTTGCCAAAGCAAAAAAGTACAACACTTCATCCAAGCATTATGCTTAAAAAAAAATCATTGCCAATTTTCATTATCTAAATAACCATGATTCAAACTGTCAACCATTTACAAAAAATCCAGGCAAGTTAAATCTCAACATGTGCTCCATTCTTCCATATGATTTCTAAACAAGCAGTGAGACTTATAAATCTGTAATTTTCACCTGAGTGTGAAAAAACAATAATAGCAAGCAAGCAAGGAACCACTAGCCATTTCCACTGTTTCATCTAAGCATGCATATCATCAGCAGCCTAAAAAACATGAAAAAAGTTAAGTTTTCCTTCATCAGTTCCAAGTTACTTGCTTCATCTTTTCCACATACAACTTACAAATACTACTGTTAAATCTTTTAAACTTGAAAGTTTCTGACGTAGTGTTTTTTACCTTCCAAAATGACAACTGTGGTGACATTCCCCAATACAAACAAAAAATGAAAGCATCCACATATTGTGCTTAATAAGTCTACCTACCTTACATAAATAGTTTAAAACTATCTGATCTATATCATGTTCAAAGCTGTGATAAAAAACAGATACTTCCAAAATTAACTTTTCAAAACTATCAACCTACATCCTATATATAGTACCACTATTCGGCAGAATGGCAAGTGAAGTCTCCATGCATACTAATCCCTCTACAATATAAATCACTCCTCCATGCTTACAGCTCCTCATAACTTTACCCTTCCCCTTTACAACTGGCTTCCACTTATCTCTCCCTTTTCACCTTATTCATATGCCATCATCATCCATTCTCTCTGTTTGCCCCAACTATCCTAGTTCCCTAATCTTCACTCCCATGAATCACTTCTTTATACCATACATTTTTCAACATATTCTCGTCTAGTAAAATGATCATAACTTTTTTTTTCATGTGACCCAAATATAGATATACAAATCTCAAATGAGAAATTATTTAACTTGCTTTCTTAACAAACACGACTGAAGAGTACCATGTAACAGATACTTAAAAAGAACCATGGTTTTGAACTAACTTAGCAAGTTCCTTAAAATGTGGTGTTTCATGATTGGCAAACTTGCAAGTCATGTTCTGGCTGCAAATTATTTCAGAACTTTGTGACAGTAAGTGCCAAAAATCATGCCTCATACAAGTAAGATACTGCTAAGAATAGGAGCACTTTGAGGGCTTCATCTCCAAGAACCAGCTTTCCTTTTGTATTTTCAATCAATTACGTCTTTAAAAATTCCTTTCATTGTTAAAATCAAAGCGCAATGTCTCATCACTTTGAATCCCATCTCACCACATACCCACCTAACTGTATGCTTCATACAACCATGGGATACACCACACCCATGCCTCACCATATGCCCCTGACAGATATTGGATATGCCACATCCCTACCTTACTGCATGTCTCAGACAACCATGGGATACAACACACCCCTTCCTCAGTGTATGCCTTAGCCCCAAAACACTAGCATTCTATATGAAACATGGATTCATACTCATTACAAGTATTATCCATGGCTTATCAATCAAAGTAAACTTTTCCACTTCAAACAATTAGAAGTGAACTGAACAAATTACTAGCAGTCATCAATTTTTAAAATGCTTTCATCAAAAATAATATAATTTAAAATCAAATACTCTTCTGCCCATATATAATGTACTGGGATTGTACCATTTCTCAAATTCAGCAATTTCTGATGAACACATCTCGGTTACAGGATCACTAATTCCTTACACATTAAAGAAAATGCACACAAGAAAAATAAAGTTCAAAATGACTGAGCTCCTAAAGCATGTTGCCACTCAGGGATGACTACCATGCTTCTAAAATAAATAACCATACAATCATCTTTAAAAATGTAAGTGGTATCCTGTTATTTAGATTACTGTTAGGAGCAATTTAGTATGAGAAACTAACTTCATTAAAACAAACTATTGAAAAAGTCTTCCCAATACAGCCTAGTCCCAAAAAATCTAATTCATCATGGGAACTTCAAAATAGAAATCCTTCCACTGATATGTGCTAACTAACAAAACTACAAACTCATCTCTTCAATCTTAATAGGTTTTACATACAAGTAACAGACACCTCATCCAAGCCAACACCTAACCCATATCAAAGAGCAAACACTAAGCAGCTGGTGATTGTTATAAATTGTTGCTCATCATGGGCAAGGAATACATATCAAACAGCCATACTATGGGGTGTGTTACCTCACTCAAGGTATGAAGGTCTGCCACCAATGATGCACAATGTTGAGGGATCCTGAAACAAGAAGTATGTACTGGTTACTTAATAGTAGTAGTTTAGAACCCACATAGTAATGTTTCATATAAATACAATAAAGCACTGTTTCATATACATAAAATAAATAATTAAAAAAATATTCTGGTGTTACTTTTGCATTCTATCTACACCAATCAAATTCAGTGCACCTTAAAGTCATTCCTGTTCAGTTCAAAAGATGCCACCACAATGTTTATCTTATGCCACGTGACATGATATTACTCTATTATGAGGGTGCAATCGATGAACAAACTATTATACAACATAATGGAATTGGTTGCTCCTCAATCATAGGCCCAAAAAATGATTCACTGAAGAAATGTTTACTCTTGGTTGCTCCTCAATTATAGGCCCAAAAAATTATTCACTGAAGAAATGTTTACTCGAGTTGAAAAACAGTCTAAAACTTTGGGATATACTATATACCTATCTGCATCTCTGATGCCTGTTCCCTCAAGGAATGCCCATCAGCAGGGCAGCCACTGCAAAAGTGTCTGCACTTATCCCTGTCCTTACATGCCTCCCTCGCTCACACCATTCCACGTATTCTTTAACCATTTCTCTCCCTCCATTAACCTTTCACTGTTTTCCCTTTGACATAGGTGGTCTTCCTCTCACACTATCCCCTTTAACCATACAATCTCCTTATAAACTCACCACCTTGCATTCTTTCCACATGCGAACACCACCTCCAAGGACAAATAAACTTGACACCAAATATCTGTCCAACTAAAGTTATTGCATAATCTGTTATGCTGAAAAGACATCTACAGAATAATGAAGGTTTTGAAGAATGTAAAACCATTTCTCAACCAGACATGTATTTCCTGCATGTTGTAGGAGGTGATTACAAAGGGTGGGAGTGGAGGGGTGAGAAACCCTCCCATTCATGTATTTCAACATCTAAAAGGACTGGAAACAATTCCCTTCTTGTATTTCAATATCTAAAAATTGGAAATGAAGACGGCGCCAAGAGAGGAGTGCTCACCTCCTTGAGGGCTCAGGCTGGGGTGTCTGCATGTGTATGGAGGTAACCAAGATGAGAAGAAAGGATTGATGGGTTGAAGGTTTGGGGAAAAGAACCTGGATATTCTAGCACTCAGTAAAACAAAGCTCAAGGGTAAGGGGGGATGAATGGTTTGGGAATATCTTATGGGTAAATTCTGGGGTTAATGGAAGGACGAGAGCTACGAGGTAGCGCTACTCCTTACGTAGAAGTTGATGAATTTGTGAGTGTAAGCAAGTAAATACCAGGTGAAGCCTTTGGAGGTCTTCTACCCACATAGTCCAGGCTGGGCCCAGGCTGTTGAGCCATGTTGTTAGTCACCTAAGATGTTGGAAGCTGCAGCCTGCAGGCCCTTCATATCCCCTACAGCCTGATTGGTCTGGTACACTTTGTAGGTACTTGTCCAGGCTAATCTTTAAACTTCTCTACTGTGCATCCCATGGTGTTCCCTAAATCCAGGCTAATCTTTAAACTTCTCTACTGTGCATCCCATGGTGTTCCCTAAGTCAGTCATATATTCTATTGTATACAGCTGGAACATCTTCTCAGGTACCACAATGAAACACTTGAGGTCTCTCATCACAGTATCAGAATGTTCCTTTCACTTCTGGTGTTTCAGATCATGAAACGTATCAAAACGACTGGACATTTTTCCTCATTAACTTGTTTGCTTCTACCACCTACATATGCATTAGGAGCTCTTCTGAATGTCTGGGAGCAAACAGGGTTCATAGTCTAAAGTACAGATTCTTCTTGATGTATTTTCTGTATACATTTTCAGAAAAATATTTTCCCATAAGTCTCGGGTCACAGATGTTTACAGTACTTTCTCCTTTTGTGCATATCACACCTTTGGATTTTAAAAGCAGCATTTTAAAAAGTCTTACATGCCTGCCATACCAGAAAGAAGTTTTGTGTCGTTTCCGAATGTAAGGCTCTTGCTTCCGAACATAAGATGGGGACCATATCTTCTAAGATTTACCATGTAAAGATGAAAATATACCTCTCCAAGGAGTATAGCCTCAGAGATTTCAGCTGTTCCCAGTAATTTGTTCCTCCCCTCATTAACGAGGACTGTGATATATCTTTGAATGCTAATTCTGTAATTTTGCCTAATCTTGCAGGATAAAGTTAGAGCAGGGCAATATTCAGTTTTCTTCTAAATCTATACTATTTCTATGATGGCACTAAACTGGAACTTATGCACTCCAGACCCCTACAAAGCCATCCTCAGATGAATATGTTGATTGTGCCCTACTTGTAATACAACCTGAAGAAACCCACTGGTCAGGGTCATGGCTCTGTAAAATCCTTCCCCCTACATCCAAGCCCTCGCCCAAATCCCCCAGACTGGTCCCCCAGGCCCAAGGTCCTTGCCCAAATACCACACCCTAATTCCCAGCCCCCTGCACGATGCCTTAGCCCCAGGCCCTAGTCTAAACTCACCAGCCCCAGACTTCTGCCCGATTTCCCAGCCCAAGATCCCTGTCCGACACCCCAGCCGAAAACCCTACCCGATTCCCCCAGCTCCAGACAACGTCCCTCTGCTGGGCTGGTGAGAGTGGAAGCCTCCACCCCCTCTACAATATGGCCCCTTGGCCTAACCACCGGGGCTGCGGAATGACAATGTTGCTGACGTAAATAAAACCAGGGTGGGGGGGAGCCATTAGTATGAGCAAGTTACCCCCCACACAAACATTCCTCACAAATACAGACACACACACACACACACAAACACCCCGCACCTTCCATCGGTGCTGACGCGGACCCCAGGTTCTTCTCCTATCCCTACGCCACGCACGGGGCCGTTTATTACCTCAAGGCCCTTGTGTTGCCTCCAGTTCTCGAGGACATGCTGGACAATACACTAAAATAATAAAATGTGTGACGCCACCAACCTGACTGGGTTTCGGGACGTATATTTGCTATGGTACAACCAAGGTTGGACACTCTCGCTGCTGTAGGCCAACACCAACATTTACTCTCTCGCTAACTGTAGCTCATTACACAGATAACAGATAGTTTTACTGGCTTACCATTAGGTATTAATTCACTGGAAATTGAAAATCTATTCCATGTATTTATCTTTTGGTGAAAAATCATGGAAAAAGCAATTACTGGTTATATTTGTGCTGTGCGCATGCGCAGAAATTAGTGTTATATGTAACATATAGATGGCAGGATGAAATAAAACGTCTGTATATATGTTAGCGAACTTTGTGTTATAATTCTAATTATGATACTGATTTCCATTCAGAACAATATTTCATTATGTAAGGTAAGCTGAAATGAAAATTTCATTTAAATACAGATGCCATGTGTTACAAGGGTCTGTTTCTACATACTAAATGATTTAAATTTGTAGATACATACATGTACAACTTCCGTTATAGAATATATAATTGTATAAGAAGAGATCTGTCACAATGTCTCATTCGGCTTGCGTTACCAGATTTGAGGGCCACACTGTCACGCCTGTCGTGAGCTGGTCTAATGGCCACATTGCAACGCCAACTGGCGTGGATGGGCTGATCTGATAGCTTTGTCGTCCCAGCAAATGTCGTTATCAGATCTAGTGGCTACACTATCGCACCAGCTGTCGTAGGCAGGTCTGATGCTGGCCACACTGTCACACCAGACCTGATGCTGGCCATGCTGTCGCACCAGACCTGATACTGGTCGTACTGTCACACCAGATCTAATACTGGCCACACTGTCACTCCACATCTGATGATAGCTACATTGTCACACTGGACCTGGTGCTGGCCACAATCACACCAGTCCTGATGCTGGCCATACTGTCACACCAGACCTAATGCTGGCCACACTGTCACACCAGCTCTAATACTGGCCACACTGTCACATCAGCTGTCGTGAGAAGAGTTGGTGTTGGCCACACTAAACAACGGCCCATCCAACCCGTTCTTAATCCCCAGTGCACCAGAAAACACCCATCCGAAACTGCGCTCCCCAGACATAGACGATGCTATACTTCCTCGTCAGCTTTGCGAATACTACTCCAACATTACCAGCATCAAATTACCGTATCACAAGACACCCCTCTTGCCCATGATACATTGTCAACACTGAAGGGTATCAACACTTACCCCTGAAGTTTCTTAAACTTACCCAACAGACATGCATCATCACACCTGTGGTCCCAGCCAGTGGACCAGTGGAAGTGGCTGGCTTCCTGGCGCTGGGGGTACCCAACGGAAGGGCTCCTCGGGGCTAGGTGATTAGTTTGAAGGGGGAATATATATATATATATATATATATATATATATATATATATATATATATATATATATTGGGATAGGGGAGAAAGAATACTTCCCACGTATTCCCTACGTGTCGTAAAAGGCGACTAAAAGGGGAGGGAGCGGAGGGCTGGAAATCCTCCCCTCCAGTTTCTGCTTTTCCAAAA
>JAYMFT010278603.1:0-10522 GCA_038088735.1 Panulirus argus | reverse complement strand
TTTATATATATATATATATATATATATATATATATATATATATATATATATATATATATTTATTTTTTTTTTATTGGATTGTTTCGGTTACGTTTTCTTTATTTCATTCTTGTCGATTCCATTTTTGTTTAGTTTATCATCATCGTTCCTTTCTGTTCTCGATTAATGTCATGTTCACGCCGTATTCAACAGCTTCATTGTTTTCTTCATTCCATCTTTATTAAACTCAACTTTCTTCTTTCTCTCGTAATCTCATTGCCATGTTTGTTTTTTTTATATACGTCAGGCATGATTACTCCTTTATTATGAGATTGCCTTGATCGCACTGTCTTTATTTGCTGGTGGAATCACAGCATCTGTCTTTGCTGTATTCTGTGTACCCTTACGTTCTTATTCACTGAGCCTTTTCTGTCTAGTTTGTTTTGTTGAGTATTTCTTCTTTTTCTCATATGTGTCTGTTCGTGCAGTTTTGTCTCAAAGATGATGGAGGTGTGAAGGAGGAGATCTAGACACAGTAAGGGAGGATATCTGAGCATAGTGAGGGAGGTCTTCAAAGAGAGAGGGAAATCTTCACATTGTAAGGGAGATCATCTCATAGTGAGGGAGATCTTCACATTGTAAGGGAGATCTTCACATAGTGAGGGAGATCTTCACATAGTGAGGGAGATCTCCTCATAATGCAGGAGGTTTTCATATAGTGAGGGAGATCATCAAAGAGTGAGGGAAATCTTTACATTTAAAGGGAGATCATCATATGGTGAGAGAGATCTTCACATTACAAGGGAGATCATCAAAGGGTGAGGGAGATCTTCACATAGTGAGGGAGATCTTCACATAGTGAAAGAGATCTTCACATAGTGAAGGAGATGTTCACATAGTGAAGGAGATGTTCACGTAGTGAAGATCTTTACGTAGTGAAGGAGATCTTTACGTAGTGAAGGAGATCTTCACGTAGTGAGGGAGATCTTCACGTAGTGAGGGAGATCTTCACGTAGTGAGGGAGATCTTCACGTAGTGAGGAAAATCTTCACATAGTGAGGGAGATCTCCTCATAGTGAGGGAGATCTCCACATAGTGAGGGAGGAGATCTTCGCACCGTCATGAGTGCCCTTAGTTTTTATGTCGCACATGGCGAGATGATATGATTAAAGTCCCTTCATATTTTTACATTTGACATCCTCATCAACTCGATCCGCATATCATTTAATATTTTTTCGTTGGTTTGAGATTTGATATTCACGAAACCTTTTCCCTTATTTCCCCTCTTTTTTTCTCTCTCTCTCTCTTTTATTTCTAGCGGCAGGAAGGCATCAAGAAAAGATCCAACTTTAGACAATATTACTTCAAAAGTTCGCTCAAGTAGTTTTCAGCTTTTAAGATCTGTTCCTCAGGCAGCAGACACTCCCAGGAAGTCCATTTACCCCCTCCCCTCCCCTCCACATCCCTGACCATTTTGGGAGAAGGGTCTTCCCTTCCTCCCTCCTCCTCCCTCTCTTCCTCTTCTCTCTCTCTCCCTCTCTCTAGCCCCTGCTGCACCATGCCTCCCTCCATGCCTTCCAGCACCCCCTCGCTGTCCTTCACATCTTCTAGTCTGTAGTTTTAGCTCTCCTCCCATCATCTCCACCACTGGTGATGATTGTCTCTATCCCGTGGCCTCTGTGATGTCTCTCCCACCATCATCTACACCAGTGATGGTGATTATCCTTACCCCATAGCTTTTGCAATGTTTCTCCTTCCATCATCTCCACCACTGGTGGCGATTGTCTGTACCCCGTAGCCTCTGTAATGTCTTTCCCGTCATCATCTCCACCACTGGTGGTGACTGTCTCTACCCCCGTAGCTTCTGTGATGTCTCTCCTGGCAACATCTCCACCACTGTTGGTGATATGTCTTTACCTCCGCCTCCACACGACCCGCAATCGAGCTTTCCTACCTCCCCAGGTATTCCTCTTCCAGTCTGCTGCCTTTCTTCCCCATCTTCGTATACTTTATCTCCCCTTATGTCATTCGCATCTTTCCCTCCTTTGCCCTTTCCTAACCTTTTCCCTTCTCCTCGTGTTCCCCTCGCCCCCGTTTATAAAGGAGTGGAGACGGGGTCGTCAGAAGCAGGTATTAGGTCAGAAAATTAACAGTTCAGAGGGCAATAAAAGAATCACTTTAATCTTGATCCAAAACTACTTATGACCTTTTTTATGTATGTTTTGAGATGCGAGACGCGTGATTACCATGATTACCTCGTGGAGTAACTAGCATGAACATGTCCACCCATGAATCAAAAACTGTAACACATACACAGAAAACTGTTACAGAAGGGCATTATGGAGATGTCTTTATCATGAAGGCTAATGTCTCCTTATCCACAGCCGGGTGTGGAGATGTCTTTATCATGAAGGCTAATGTCTCCTTATCCACAGCTCCTGAAGTTTTCAGAACCATCTCAATTGATAATTTATTATTGCCGATAGTCTCATTGGTGGTGAATTTTGTAATCTTCAAAGGCTTCAGGTACCATGTCATGTACCACAGACGGAGGTTATTTAATCGCTGGTTCTGTCATGTCGTTCGTTTTATCCCCAAAAGGAGAGTGCGTCAATGTTTGTGCATGGTGGTCGTAACCCTGTGTTGTTGTTATGGTGACCGTGCATTGCATAATGAAGTACTGAACGTGGAACGTATCGTTCCTTGTGTAGTGGAGCAGTCAGGGTCAAGATGGTGAAATGGCGCTTAGCAGTCGCCCACTGTGGCTGACTACCTGACTGTGGGCGGTAGTTGTGGTCGTGGCCACTCTGCCTTACTGTGGGTAATAGTGGATTCTGTCACGCCTCCAACACCTCGGGTACTCGGCTGGCTTTGGCGACAGCCCCTCCGTGGTAGTAACAGCACGTGAGACGCAACTTTAAGTCTCCTCTGTAACGCAGGGCTGCAGGGGATGGGGACCTAGGAGCCTCCCTAGACCAGATGCCAGAGGGCTGTTGCAGGAACAACCGGGAGTGGGGTGGGGGGCCGCTGATGATTCAGTGCCCGGCTCACCGCCACTCCACTTACAATCATACTTACAATGCTAATCGCCCTACTTAATGAGGCGTGAAGTTACAAGTGTCACTGGCGGAATATTCTCGGCGAGTGTTGTGGAACAGTCGAGTTGTAAACTCCGGCAGCTTCGAATATACTCAACAAGCGGGGAGAGTCTTGCCCGAGAATTATGCCCTCCCGTTATTGTCGTATGTACGAGGGTGGCCGCTGGACTCGCCAGGATGTTAACCCTTTGAGCGCGACGATGCGATGTGGATGTGATGGCAAAGAGGCTGAGGCATGCGTGATGGAGATGGGGAGGGAGGGACACAGACGAGGCACAGCACCAGGACGGCTCGAAGAGAGACGTAGAGGAGGAAGAGTTACAAAAAAAAAAAAAGTAGTGGTGACGGAGTGGCACGGGGGTGATCAGTCGCTTATATAATTCCCCCCAGTTTAAGGCGTCATTAGATGGTACTAGAGGAGAAAAATATGGCGGATGTCAATATGGGGAAGATTTCGCGGCTGACAATGGCGGTCGAGAATATGGATTGCAAGACTTAACGATCCTTCCTTAAAAAGATATGAAAACGAAGATGACGAAGGTCGAAAATGTGGCATACTATCGAGAAAGATGAGAGAAGAAATTTTAAGTATATTTTGTCAAGCGGATGCAGGTCTCTGGTAGCGTGTGTCCCACGGTATGTCCGAAACTCTACCGGGTAATCAGATGTGTGGGGCGAGGGGCGAATGTGCAGGGTTACCTCGAGAGTGGAAGGTTGTTGGCAGGAGTGGCCCTCTGTGTGGCTGCGGATGACAGCGCGCAGCCAAAGGACGAGGAGGCAGAGAGTAAACGGTAAGACATATGACAGCCAGAGATGATGGTGTGCTCATACGACACGGCTGACACCGAAGATCGCCAAAGTGATGAGACTCATGATGACCAGGATGACTACGATGAAGGAACTTTAGAGAGGATTGGTCCACAGAAGCACGAGACGATGAGGATGAAGTGAAGAAATTAAGAAAAATGAAGACACGAATAGGGAAAGAGAGAAGAAGAATATGCAAGATATAGCTGACTAGACAAAAGAACCGGATAATGTAATGGAATACTGACACCATCTCAGACCGGTACGTGTAGATGTGACGATCGCCAATACACCACGTAAGGACGTATCGTATTCTGAAACCTTACACACATCGGGATGTAAGATAATACCAAGAAAGTAAGGCATGATTAACGACTGATGTCATGGGTATAATGAGACTGTGGTACCAGTTGGGGATTCTAGTACTTCCACTAAGAGTGAAGAAAACGGGAGACGATAGGAGAAATGGGAAGAGTGAAAAAACATGAAGTGGTAGGTTGAGTGATAGTACGTGGAGGCAAACATGACCAGCGAGTTGAGGGAAAGAGACGGAGCAGTTATAGAGGACGAGTCCTCAAGATTCTTACCTTTTGTAGGTCAGGAGGAGGCTGTATAGTGGAACACGTTATGTCTGAACAGAAACGAACTCAAACCCCTTTTCGATAGGATATGGTAGCGTCAGCAGTGCCTTAAGCCCTAACCCATCCTTACATCGGATAGATTTAAAAGGAATCACAAAGGATAAAAGCGCCAGAGGCAGAGAACAAAAATCTCCTTATTTTCATACGTGAACAAAGCAAAGAACAAAGAAACATGGAGAGTGGGCTTTTGTAAATCGAAAAGATGGATGAAAATTGTACCAAGACATGCAAGATGCTTGCAGATTAAAACGTCGCTATTCAGCACAGGAAGAAAAAAATTGATATCGCAAATGATTCGACGAGAAGGACATCAGACAAGCTGAAGTACCTGAAAATGACACCATTAAAGCAGTTGATCAACTCAAAAAAAAAAAAAAGAAAACAGCACCGGGAGCAGGTGAATATCAGCTGCGTTCGTTGGAAAGAAAACGAGAAAGTTACATATGGCAAAACTGACGGCGTTACATTACAGTTGAGACAGAGGCCATGCGAGTGCAGCAGCATTAGCGTTAGTTCGGGAAGTGGATTATGTGTCAGCTATACACAGAGGAGGATCAAAGCTGCTGCCGAAATGGTCTAGAGTTGGAAGTTTAATGTCACAGGAAATACGTTTTAGAAAGGGTTATTAAGAAGTATAAAAGCACTTAATTATCAGATGATACGGAACCGAAGATTAGCATAAATTTTACGGGGAAAAGTACACAGAGCTGATTTACTTTGAAAAAAAAAGTAAAGTAAATTATAAGTTTTTTGTTAGATTATATGCAAAGGAAAAATAAAAGGTAAAGGTGGACGATGGATCAAGGGAGATTTAACAAAGATTCAGGATTAGTAGAAAATGGGACTTCTATACCGGTCATAGTAATCCTATGTGTAGTGGGGCGGGTGGTGAACATGTTTATATCGGATGACAACAGAATTAAAAGAAAATGCAAAGAGACATAAGAATGGTAAATAGATGGGCAAAGGAGAACGATGTCATTCACGGAAGGAAAACATGAACAAATTAAGTCATAGAACGATGAACAGTATGAATGAGATATCTTAGACGAGCCTGGGGAGAAAAGAGGATGATAGTGAAGAAAATGCTAGAGACGTAGGAAGGATCATGAATGAAAAGCTGTAAGTTGGAAATCACACTGAAATATTTCGTATCATCGGCTCAGTTCTTGACTGGAGTGATAACGAGATTTTACAATTCAAGGAGGTATAAATTTGGTGAAAATATCCATTGTATTTGTAAGGAACGAAATTGAATTCTGCCGTGGTTTATGGTCACCAGCGAAATAAGCTGGTGCCAATAAAGTGGAGACGGAGTCTGAAGAAAAAGTTTACATGCAATATTAAGGAAATGGGACAATCTGGTCAAGTAGGAGAGGATGGAAAACTTGAATAGCACAGCCTTCGAAAATTATTGATACACTTTCTATTGTAATATTGAATGAACGTAGAGAAAATGTACAAAGAAAAACAAAGTTATCAGACCACTGTGATTCAGGCAGAACTCAACATTTATTTTCATTTAGTTCAACAGATGTTCAGAGTGCATGGAAGTTCATGTCATGCGATTTATTGAACTAGAGGTCAATCGTAAATTTTGCCATAGTCTGGAGTTCTTTTCAGACACCACGTAGTGTCACAGGACTTGCAAGAACGGGATATATAGGCGAGCGTTGGGGGAGTCACGGTGTGGCCTGCTGTAGTCACATAATATATATATATATATATATATCCCCCCGTTCCCGGACCCCTACCCCCATCCCATGCACATACAGTAAGCAGTAAACACATAAAGCTCTGACCATTTTCCAACGGGCACCGTCAGACATAATCTACACGCTCGGGAGACACCACTTACACTGCACGGATCTTCACCTTCCACACCAGTCCTTAGCAATCTTATCATGACAAAGTCTTATTTTCGACTCGAGTCGCTAGCGCGTCATGGAGAATGTGGATGACCTCAAAGCTTTGTTCCAGTCGAAGTTTTACTCACACCAACAGCGGTACCTACTTGGGAACTCGAATCCAAAACCAATTTACTCCTCTACCCTTGATGGGGTGTCAAGACAGTGACTGGTGAGTATGCCGGACTGAAGTTGTGCAGAAAATTAAACCTTTCTGTACAGTACTCATATATATATATATATATATATATATATATATATATATATATATATATATATATATATATATATACTTACATGTGACTGGTGCCAGAAACGCTTATGTATACTTCCACCTTCACCAGTCATCGTGCATTCGCTGGTGTCCAGGGAGTGGCTGCACTACCGCACGGCTCCACGTCATCCCGCTTCCATTTACACTTGCAGGGCTAATGGTCCTCACTTAATGGGGCGTGAAGTTTCTCTCCATAACATTCTGGCAGTGGTGCCAGGAGTGAAACACTCGCTCAGAGCGTTAACTCCTCTGTATCTAGGATTTAGGAAGAGGGAATCGACTTCCAGAACACACACTCAGACCGTCGTGTGCCGTGCGGCGCGCCGGCGGTGCCCGGAAACTTCTTTTGCTTCACAGCTGCCAAGCACCCCAAGGGAGCCTACTAGACAAGAACTACCTGTAGGATCTTCTTTGGTGTGTTCATACAGTGCTAAGAAAGAGGAAGAGAGGAGGAGACGAGCGGTTACTGTCTTGTCGAGGAGGGTGAGATGCGAGCATAAAGCGGCAGTGGTTGGTGCCCAAGGCAGAACATTGGTCCACGGTGTCCCACTGGAGGAAGATTGGAAAATCAGCGCCAAGTATAACTGCTCAGGCGCATGGCCACTTACCCTCGCCTTTTGTCTGTCATTATTAGGAAAAGAATAGATTTACATTGTTCTTATATATATGTTATGCATATTGAGTGTCCTGATGACTAGATATGGATAATGATTTTTTTTTTCACACGATTGATGTTTTATGCTTGTTATCCCATTGGATATCCGATGGAACTAACTCCTCCCATACCCGCTCCTGTGGTGATGACAGGAACGCTGCCCAGGTATATCTGCCGTAACCCTGACTAGGGCTGTGTATTGTGGGTAGTGCTGCTGTTGATGGCAGGTGTAAAACGGAAAATCGCACCAGATGAGGACTACTTCTTTAGCACGAATTCCAGAAAGACCTGTGACGAGGGAGCGAGCGTGATGTGCATAAGTCGCTCTGATGTATTGTCTTCAGGACGTTACTGTGGTCTGTTGTCGTCAGCTGATAATTAATTGACTTGTTGATGTATGGTGGAATGAGGTGGGAAGCCCAACAAGTTGCTGGTTATATCCTTAGAAGATGACAGCCTGATGTTTATTGACGAAAACGCTGGTGTACAAGAACATATTGCTGTTCGTTGCGCCAGATCTGTGCTTCGTCAGGTCTCAAAGACGACACGTTTTCTGATTCTTAGCTGCAGCGAGGAGGTCCTTATGGCCACAGCTGTATTAGGGCAGCTGATTACATTCGTCTGATAGATAGGAACACAATTCCAGGCCAGCCAAGGAAGCTGTAAGACAGTAACCCCTGCTGTGTACCCACAGCATTGTGGTAACATCCAGGGTATCGTCCAGCAGCAGCCACAACTACCATCCTACAGCAGCCATAGCTATCGTCCAGCCACAACTACCGTCCTGCAGCAGCCACAGCTATCGTGCAGCATCAGCCATAATTACCGTCCTGCAGCAGCTCTGTTTATCGTCCCAATCAGAACCGACTATCATCTTTTCCAGTAACTACGGCTACATTCCTGTAGCACCAGCACTACCACCGTTCTCTTATCAGCAACGGTTATTGTTTTACAGCCGCTATCAGCATTTTTTCCTTTTAATTGTAAGTTCCGTGTATCGTCCACTGGTCCTGGCTGGCGTCCTCAACCCCACGACTCGTATTGCTGGAGGGGCGGGAGGGCAAGGGACGCGGGAGATGGCGTGTGGTAAGGACGCCTCCATCATGGCCCCGAGCGTGTGCTCATGATACCAGAGCGTTATGTTAATACCCAGACTCTCGGAATTCATTAAAACTGACGGACGGTCCATATCGGTAATTGGGACAGAATGCCTCACTGGCGGGTTATAATGTGTGAAGGGCGCTGGTTGGTTGGGTTGTTTGGACGCTGCCTCGGGTTGGCTGGCTCGGCGAGCGTGCGTGAAACTGGCCCGGAAGGCTCCCGATCTGCTGGTGACGCGCTTAATGAGGAGGCGTTAATTATTGTTCTTGAGGGCACGGGATAACATTAGTTATGCGAGTACAGTCGTCATAGGCACTGGGCTACCGAGGAGGATTCCATGAATTATGCATGTAGGTGGAGCCGTCATACACACGGGGGTGTTGGCTTGATGATGTCATCATGCACTGTATGAGCGTACTCCTGTAGGGTATGTGGTTAAGTCGCAATTCATCTTAAGTGTCATCGAGTGAAGTCATCACAGACGTGGGATCAAACGATTTACTTTGATTGAGGCAAAAGTCTTTTTCTTCAACAGGTTTCTTATGCAATCCCTTCCCAACAAGATGCGTTTGAAAATAGCCTAGGAAAGTACTTTCCTTCAACCCCACAGCTAATGTTAGTTAAATAACAAAAGGCTGCTCGTATTTCTGCTCACATGTGTGTGTTTGTCAACTCGTCACAAATAAGTCTTGTCTTCCGAATCTCTTCTGCTATCACAGACAGCCTCGAAACGACCCTGTGGTCTGTTGCTGTCCGCCTCTTTTTGTTCTTTTTATTAGATATTAATGACTCGTTTACAGTCAACCCAGGTGTTCATCCTCCCATTTCGGGGGTAGTCGATGATGGTTATGGGATACAAGTTTGTTGAAGTCTTGACCCAAAGATGGCAACTGGACCACGAGTCAGGCATGTGTCTGTGGAATTATATTCTGAATTATTTTTATTGTCAGTGGAAATTTTAATTTGTTTTGTGTGAAGATATTTAATAAAATCAACAGCCGGCTCGTCAACAGTCCGACATATTGGCCCGGGAATGTGTGACTCCGTTATCACATCGGTTCGCCTCTGCTGGCGGTATCTGCTTGCGTAGTCCCCTTCTCGATGATCCCCGTTATCATCATCAGTAGCGGCTTCTCGGGGCCTCATATCATATAATCAACAACTCTTTCACTGTTAATTACTATCATTCTTCTGGTGGTCATAGAAGAAGCGATATCATTTTTCCTTTCTGATTACCGTAATTGAGTGGTTAGTGACGAAGAGGATGACCACCCCGGCTTGCCGGAGGTATTGTTGTCAGCGGCCCCCCGGGATGGTAACGTGTATCCTCCCCTCGCTCCCCACCCCCTCACGCTACGTCATCATGCCCCAGGGGGTTAATTCTTGGTGCCCGGGGTGGATGGTGGAGGGGCGAGGGTGCGTGGTTATAGAGGAGCTGCCATTATACAGGGCGTCTCAAGAGAGTCCGAACTTCAGGCAGAATTAGATGTTATATTATAACTTTAGCAAATGTTCACGGTCCATGTCGTGAACTGGCGCACACATGCACAAGAGTATGGACGGAGTGCCGGTGTGTGTGTGTGTGTATGTCATTTCATGAAATGGAAAATGAACATCTGTTGAACTAAAAGGTAGAGAGTGGACTCTGCCTTTGAGACTTAACTGTTCAAATAACCTGCAGAAGATAATTCAGTAAGAGTGAGTCCTCTGTGGTTGTAGGTCGGTAATGGTTCACCCCCATATTTATCATGCTAATAATCTGATAATTTATCATATTGATAATCTGATAATAAAAACAGTTTCCTGTGAATCATTATTCTCAAAGTTCCCATGTCTGAGATACATGAAATAACGCTGTAAGAATATCGTGCCCAGTTATCCAAGCTGGTCCACAGCCATTCATTCTGAGATGAAAGAGAAGTACTTGGTATGCATGGCGAATTTGTGCGTGGGCACTGTTGAAGTACTCTTGGGGTCGAGGAGTCCGGCCCGCGTCTCCCCACTCTCATGACCCAACTGACAATCCTCGTGTGTGTGTGTGTTTATATATATATATATAT
>JAYMFT010278592.1:0-10523 GCA_038088735.1 Panulirus argus | reverse complement strand
TATATATATATATATATATATATATATATATATATATATATATATATACATACGTGTATTTTTGCATATGTGTGTGTGTGTGTGTGTGTGTGTGTGTGCATGTGCCGGTATTAAAGCAAAAACGCTGCCTTATCTAAAACCGTATACATATCCCTGATATTTTTCCTGTGGTGGGGACAGGTCCAACACTGCCATCCCGGATAGGAGCTACTGCTGCCTATACAGGCTGGGCCCCACACACGCAGCCCAGCCAGCGGCCCCTGGCGGGCCACTTTGGCCATCCCCCGCGCGTGCAAACCTGTTCATTGATCCCGATGGATGTCAGTCAGACTCAGTCGCTGATTACCTGAGCGCGTCAGGGGCGTTTGATGATGCTCGTCAGCTAATGAAGGACGTGCCTGAATCTAGGATTCATTACGTGGATTCTCTTACCATTAAGGGGGGGAAAGATCGAAATGAAAAGAGAGGAAAGACTCTCTCTCTTTCCTATACGTGGAGTAATTGGGTTAAATATTACCATGATAGGGAGGCCGTTACTCCGATAATCTTTATGGGGTTAGGTGATGAAAAGTGATTGATAACCTAACTCTTTCAGCCCGACTGGAATTTTAGAAAGACGAAGAAGTCTACGTCTGCCGTACTCCCTCTGCCTAAATAAAGAAAACGCGACCCAAGCTGCCCTACTTGCGACACGTTTTCTTAACCACCCCGCCACTCCACCTGCCTCTCTCTCCTCACCCAGCCGTTATGAATAAGAACATGACTTCAACTTCCCCCCTTGCGGCAGACGTCCTTGTCATCCACAATACAGCAAAATGCGTCACGTTCACTGCCACTGCATGTGGATTAAGTCTCGTACATTGTGGGAGCTTAACAAAGGAGCGATATGATCGCAACAATACTTATTCAATTTTCTTTTTCTCTTCCGGAACAAAATTTGCAAAGCAGATGCTGTCAAACAGATAGGGAACATCTTCCAGTCCAAGCTTTCCTATATCATTTTCCATGGCACTATCTTACCCCTATGCTGCGTGGCATTATTTCCTCAACTTTTTCCTGCCGGCAGTTTAGCCGGAGGGAGAGGTGGGTGGGGAAGTGCCGTATACCTTACTGTCTTGTTTATACCACTATATTAATAAAAATACAAATAAAACCTCATTATCGACCATAGATCTCCCGTTAACTGTCCTTCCACGCACTTTATTCATTGCACAGTGATGTTTTCACTGTACACACAATTCACCGTAAAACTGCGCTTATCACTGCATTTCCCTGTTCAGTTATACGCCGTCATTACTGCTACGTGTATTTAACGCAGAGTTTGTGTTTTTCCTGCTCTTAATCTCCCATATCCCTTGAACTTTCCTTTCCCGAGTCTTATCACCACACTCGTCTCACCACCACACTCTCCTCTTCGAGTTCACTGCACTACCACATAGCCACACATGGAAGACACACCCACACACACACTCGTATACCCAGTATCACGTGACAGTGAAGGACAGGCTGTGAGACATGCTGCATTTTAAACGAGAGCTTACGTTGCGTTTCAATACTTTAGTCATGTATGAATATAATTATCAGAATATTTACCATAAAACATTAGACTTCGTACGGAACAACAGAAAATTTCTCGGATAAGCACAGTATTATAAGTATATATATAGTTTCACACAGAGACGGTATTAATTTGAATAATAAAATGTGATAATGCAACGTTTGCAAAAATTATCAAAATTAAACAAAAATTTAAAAGCGGATTAAAGAGCATCATTACTGTCCAGTTGACATTTTTTTCTTTAAAGATGAAATAACAGAATTCGTTGGAGGAAAGGAAGGGACACTCTCTTCCCTGTGACCTCCTGTGTCTGGCTAATGCTCACAGGAGGAACAACATTCAAAACTGTCGTTCAGTGACGGGCTGCAGTGTCCAGAGACAACACGACATGTAGATTTGTCGTTTTAATAGTCTAGCTGTTGCGTTCACGACAGAAACGACATGGAAACTGATCATATACTCTGGCTACAGTGTCCAGACAGAAAACGACATGTATATTGACCACATACTGTCTGTCTACGGTGTTCAGACAGAAAACGACATGTAGATTGACCATATACGTCTAGCTACAGTGTTTCGACGGCAAACGAATTCTAAAATTACCATATACTACCTGGCTACAGTGTCCAGACAGAAATCGACATGTAAATATGCCGTTTACCATCTGGCTATAAAGTTTACATTGGAAAAACGAAATGTAAATTTGTCGTTTAGAGTCTGGCTACTGTAGTTGGAAGTGGATGGTGGGTGTTGGGGGAGGGTCGAGGGAGGGTCCACGACACGCTAATCTGTCGTTTAGTGTCTGGCCAGTGTCTCGTCTTAGGATGGAGGAGGAGTGACGAGGAGGAGGAGGAAGAGGAGGAGAGAGGAAGAAGAGGAGGAGAGAGGAGGAGAAACAGTGTTGGAGGGTAGGGGGGGGGGGGAAGAGGAGAGGGAGGGGGGGGGGGGGCAGGAGAGAGGGAGGGGAAAAAAAAAAAAGAGGGGGAGACGAATGCAAATTACCTGGCTGGGCCCACCCGACCGTCCCTGCACCACTGACACTCAACAGCCAAATTTGCATGTAAATACACGATCGATTATCGAATAATTTATAAAGGAAAATGAATTACTGTGTCACGCGTTGGGGGGGGGTAAGTGGGGGGGGGTGGCGGTGGGTTCTTTTTTTTGGGGGGGAGGGGAAAGGGGAGGGGGAGGGGAAGGGTAGCGAAAGCTGTCGTTGCCCACCCAAAAACAAAGAATAAATAGAGGACGTTATATTGAACATTATATGATGATAACCAAACTATTCACTTTGATATCGTATCATTTCTTTGTTGTAATTCAGTGATAACAATAATAATAATGATAACAGTAACAACAACAGCAATAATAATAACAATTATAGTAGTAATAATAATAATAATAATAACAATAATAATAATAATAATGATAATAATAATGATAATAATAATAATAATAACAATAATAATGATAATGATAATAATAATAATCAGTATTTTCTTCATTAATTGCCGTTTTCCGAGCTAGCGAGGTAGTGCCTGCAACAGACAAGGAAATGGCTCCATTCACCCACTCCCAGTCTCTACCTGTCAAGTGTAATGCACCGAAACCATAATCCCCTTTCCGTGGGACCGTTCGTCAGTTTGAAGTAGACTTCTTTCCCAGCTTAGCATCATATGCGAATATGAATATGAGAGAAAGAACTGGTCCCATGATGGACCCCTGTGGCACGTCACTTGATACGTCTGGCCATTTTGGGGTCTGACCATTAACCAAGTCAGCCAGTATCCTAACTAACGAAGTACAACCCAATCTATACCACGTCATTTAACTCTTGCTTGTAACCTTTGATGTGGAACTTTTTATCGACTGCTTTTAGGAAATCTCAATACAAGACATAAACTGCTTTACTTTCATCATACCATCATTATATATATATATATATATATATATATATATATATATATATATATATATATATATATAAATCAAACAGGTTTGTCAGACGAGCGATTTCATCGAAAACCACGTTCAGGTTCGTTTATCAAGTGGTGGTCTTCTCAATGGTTTACAAATTCATTCCGAATGACGATTTCCATAAATTTTTCAACCACAAATGTTAAGCTAATTGGACGATACATTCGGGGCAGTAACTGATAACTTTTTCTTTCATATCAATGATACAGTAACAAACCTCTTTCCTCAGTAACTTTGCCCGTAGCAAATGACTTACTGAAAAGAGCAGTAAAAGGCTTAACTATATCATTTTTTAGCTGCTTTCATTGTTCTCGGATGAAATTTATCAGGGCCTGCCGTTTTGTCGTTTTCATTCAGTTTTTGCTAGCGGTATATGTTGCAGAGCTTTCTACTCTCTTGGCAAAGAAATTGGACTTGGGACTTGTGTTGTGTCTTCAGTCGTAGCTACATATGCAAAAAATAATCTGAGAATTTTGCTACAGCTCCGTTTTGAGCTAAGTCACCGTTTTCCTTAATAAGTGGACCAGTTCATAGGAAAATGACTCTCTTGTTCCTAGCGTAGCTATGAAACTCCTTAAGATTTCTTTTGCTGTTTTCGGCAATATACGCTTCATACTAACGTTTACTTTGTCAGATATGCCTCTTAGTTTCTCTACGCATATATACATAAATTACTCAATCGTGCTGATTATTAGTCTTAAAATTTCTTATGTGTTTCTCAGACAAAAGGTACTTCTTCATTTCATCGCTCTACCATCTGGGCTTCGTTTTGGAAAAAAGACAATCTATTACGCATTAGCATATATGTTCCCTCTTCTGCTTTGAAAGTTTTACTAGCGCTTTTTCAATCAACGTTTATGTTGTCCTCATTGACGATGTAGTAGTAATAACACTAATTATAATAATAATAATAATAATAATAATAATAATGATAAAAATATTGAAAATAATAATAATGACAATAATAATAATAATAATAACAATAACAATAATAATAATAATAACAATAATAATAATAATATTGAAAATACTACCACTACTACTACTACTACTACTAATAATAATAATAATAATAATAATAACAATGATAATAATATTGAAAATTATAATATTAATAATAATAATAATAATAATAATAATAATAATATAGACTCATTTTGAAGAATGTGGTACATGACACGATAAAACGTCGATAAAAAAAAAAGCAAACTGCACAAGTATCATTACATTAAAAATGGACGTATTGCTAACTCATTTCGGAATGAGTTCCATTTGAATTTCACTCTCATTCTGTTGCTAATTATACCAGCAGTCATTAAAACGAACCAATTGCTTTCCATGTTCTCTTTTTTATTATGTTTTATTTTAAACAAACTGTGCTTGTCATTTTTGCTGGTTTAGGTGTGTAGTGTTCCGTACGAACGTCCGGTGATCGATTACAGGATGATCATCATCAACAGACCAATCGATTTCGATTATATTTAGCGATTGGGTTGTAATGATTACACAAGACGTACGAAAAGGAAAAAAAAAAATCGAATAATCTTAGAGAATGAGGGGAAGAAAACGCCACGGAGGGGGGGGGGGTTATCATGAATACTGTCGCGCTTGGAGAAACGCTAAGAGAGAGATTCCCCACATAGATGGAAGCTGGGGAGACGCTACCAGATGCCCCCAGAGAGACGCAAGTAAACTCCCTAAAGAGGGATGGTGGTTGATACTCGCAAAGAAAGATGCTAGGAGATGCCCCCAGAGAAAGATACACGTTGAGCCTCCAGTGAGAGAGATGTCGCGGTTTACACCCTAGAGAAAGGGGAGGGGGGGGCTAATCCCCCAGAGAAACAGCTGCTGACCGATACCCCAGAGAACGACACCGCCTGATCCTTCAAGGGGAGTGATGGTGGTTCACTCCTTAAGGAGGGATACTAACTTGTGTTTCAGAGAGAAAGAAAGAGTATATTGACGGATGTTCTTAAGGAAGAGATAACAGGTGATTCCCCCCACAGAACGATGATGTCTGCCGCCCCCAGAAAAGATGATGGCTAGTCTCCCTTGGAAGAGATACTGGCTGATGCCCCCAGAAAAAGATGATGGCTGATGCCCCCAGAAAAAGATACTGGCTGATGCCCCCGGAGAGCATTCCAAGTGATCCGATCTTGCCCCGGAGAAGAGGAACATCTCGGCCATACCTACAGAGACGTAGATTCCTACAGGGGCCATATTGGTCCACTCTGAACCACCTCCCACCCGATTCCCCCACAGAAAACCCGGTCCACCCTTCATTTAGGCCCACCAGTTATCAAGACCCACCTTCTGTCCCTCCAACAACCTGACCCACCCATTACTTAGGCCCCATCAGCTTCCCAGAACCCACCTTCATTTAGATCTCCTGCACCATATGACCCAGCAGAACGCGGCCCCCTAATACCATCTCCGTCACGATCCCACTGGTCTCGCCGTTCGTTTCGACCTAGCACCACCAACAGGGCCACCTGGCCAGGGACGTGTAGGGTAGGAGAGGGAATGGGCAGCAGGAGGTGGGCGAGGGGAACAGGGTAGGAGACCTCCACTAAGCATAGCGACATGTCCTCACATCAATTGCTGGTTGCCTTTCTCGTCGATTTATCTTAAGTCTTTCTGTAGACTACCTTGTGAGCCAGTTTATTACCCACTTCCAGGACTACTTACTTACGTTTCTACCTACTAATGTACTATGCCTACCTACTAACCTCTTCCCCCTTCCTCAGTATACCTACCTACTTACCTCTCCCCTTTCCTCAGGATGCCTACCTACCTCTCCTTTTCTCAGTAGCCAACTGCTACTTACATACTTACCTACTAATCTTCGAGTCAAATTGCCAGGACACATATATACCTGACCTACCGACTCACCACAACCTTCAACTCTCCCTTTTCCTCTCCCGCTCTCACTGCCCTTTCATCATCTCCTCAACCCCTTCAACATCGAGGTCCTGTCGAACAGTCAGAATGACAGTACCACCCTTGATAACGGCGGCACGACCCTTTGTGGGTATAATGGCTTGGCCCTTGAGATTCAGGTTAAAGGGTAAGCCATCACACTCAAAGGTCGAGTGATTCCACTCGAGGGTCAGTAATGTCGTGCTCTAAGGGTCGTACGTGCCGTGCTTTAGAGTCGTACCGTTGTGTTTTACGGATTAACAATTCCCCCCCCTCTCTCTCTCTCTCTCTCTCTCCCCCTCTCCCTCTCTTCCTTGAGGCGATCACTACGCGCCAGTCCTTCCCGAAGGAAAAAAAATATCTTAAGTACGTGTTCTCTCTCTCTCTCTCTCTCTGTATATATATATATATATATATATATATATATATATATATATATATATATATATATATATGCATATATATATTCTTCATTGCCAGACTGTATTTTGCAATACGACGCACGCTACAGGCAACATCCAAACTCCTGCCGAGCCCTCTGTACCAGCTGAGCTGACAGTGTGTTTACAGTCAGTATCTGTTAAAGTGTCTAGCCATCGAAGGATGCTCGTCAGATTAACGCCCCTCGTGTATCCAAAAGCACTCGGGCCAAAATAAATGCATCCCTCATCCAGCATGAGCTATGTAAACATGTATGTTTTCGAGCGTGATTATAATTTGTAATCTCTCTGATAATCTGACTACGATTAATTCTACAATCTTTTTTTTTTGTTGTTTTGCGTAGATTTATCTTCTGATCAATACTCACCGGTCGCTTTTACGTGAAGCTGATGGGGAAAAGGTTGGGCAGTTTATTGATGAAAAGGAGTTTGGCGCATGACTCCTTCCCAAAACGATATATACATTTTTTTTTTCAAACCCATGAGTACGACAGGACGACCACTGAGCACGACCGTACTATCCTTGAGCACGACTTCATAACCTCCTGGATGTAATGACCTGCTGACCTTCGCCCGACCTGTAAGGTCGAAGGCCGGGCCATCATGACTAAGGGTCGTACCGTTGCGCACAAGGGTTGTATACCGTTGAGCTCTGAGTTGTACCGTTGCGCTCAAAGGGTAGTACCTCTGTGTTCAAGGGTCGTAGCGGTTGCGTTCAAGGGTCGTACCGTCATGTTCTAGGGTTGTACCCTTGCCCTAAAAGGGTTGTACCATTATGTTCAAGGGTCGTACCGTTGCGCTCACGGGTCGTTCCGTTGCGCTGAAGGGTGGTACCGTTACTCTCAAGGGTCGTATCGTTGCGCTTAAGGGTCGTACCTTTGTGTTCAAGGGTCTTAACGTCCACAAGCGCTGACCAGCCTAGGGCCACCTTAGTTCACCGCCAGGACCCTTACGTAATCAGGTCGTTAACCATTACCTTAATGGGCACTTATGGTCCAATTAAACGACACGACGACCCCCCCCCATCCCCCCCACCCCCGTTACCACCATTATGCACTTCGTCATCTCGAGTGGTCTGCTTGCTTGGCGATTAGTTCATTAAGCCGTGACGGAATTCGGACACGATATCAAATTTAGTCAAAAACATCGAAATGAAACATCTACACACGGAAAAACGTCCTTGACACACATTCACGCACGTAAACACACACACACACACACACACACACACACACACACATTTGCTAGAAACCTTAGATTTCTCCCCTCCCCTTATGGAAGAGAGAAGTGTTGTGGGTGACTTGATCACAACCTTTCAAGTCTTCTCAACCGACTTGATGACGAAGACAGAGTGAAAACCGTTCCTCGTTAAGATCCCGGGACAGAACAACCCGAGAGGCCACTGAAATAAGATTAAGCAGGAAAAACTTGTTCGAACAGATGAAAAGAAATATTTCTGTATGAAGTAAAAGAGTGATGGATGAATGGGACAAACTGAATCATGTGAACAGTACACAGACGTCTTGAAGACAGTGTTGCGGAACAGAAAGTTCAAGAGCTGAGGGCACCCCACGAGCGTAGAACTCCCTCCCTGTACAGTACAAACAGATATTTACAAATAGGTGGTACAAACAAGCAACGCATTGTGCATAAACACACAAACACAACGCTTGCGAATTTGCACTTAAACCCTTGTGCACAGCTAAACCCTTGAAGTACTGTGACTTAATCCCTTCCGTTGTCGTGTACGAAGGTCCTCGTGCTCAAGGAGTCAAGTCGTACTCAGCAGGTTAAAAACACAAAGGAGAACACACACACACACACACACACACACACACACACACATCAGTCTAAGCCAATTGTGTGTGTGTGTGTGTAGAAACACACATACACATACAAGCAAAAGCATGGAATAAAGAGCAAGCAACACGAGTGGAAAACTCTCTCCCCGTAGCACACATAGTAATTACCTAGTCGAACAATATGATTATTACTTAATACACAAAAGGCCTGGTATGCCTTACTATAAGAGGGATTTAATGTATGCAATGAATTTATTGTGCCAGTGTACTTAACGCTAATATCATATGCCAAATGTAAATGAAGTTTTAATATGTAAGTTGCATGATGCGTTTTGCGCGTATTGTATTTAGTGGACAAAATGTTTGGGTGACAAATAGAGAGATGTATGCTTCATGCTAAGTGTGTCAACAGGTTTAATTATAATCCGTTCAATTCATATTATGTCTGTCACACAGGGAATAAATGCGGAAGTGAGCCTCTATGAACACACACACACACACACACACACACACACACACACACAAACACACAAGATATATTACATCACACATCACAAAGGGACCCAGACTGACGCAATTTTTTTGGTAAAAAGAAAAAAAAAAAAGGATTCAAAATCATAATCATCTACCAGGAAGTACGACGCAGGAATCCGTATGTGAGAGGGATTATGGAGCTGACATCGTCCCTGATCCGTTATCAGAGTCCTACATTAGAAGAACAGTGAGGGAGACAAACTGTTCGCTGGCGTGTAAATAAAACAGCATTCAAACATATTGATAATGCAATATTCAACGTGCTAATTCACACACCACATAAGGCCAAAATAACGACATGCTTCTCGCACCTGAAGAAGCACAAAGAGTTGTCAGAGAAGATACAGAGGAAGGCAGCAAAGATGGTACCAAAATTACGAGAGACGAGTTACTCGGAAAGGCTTAGAGGCCTTAAATTTGCCCATTATGGAGGAGAGTAAAGCGAGGAGTGACCTAATAATAGAGCGAGGAGTGACCTGATAATAATCTTTAAGTTTCTAAACCTAATTGATGACATACACATTGATCACTTCCTCGAAAGACAGAACAACTAATATCTTCTTTACATCAACATATCGCAATGCTAAACATGGAACATTTCCCTCGTAGATTCAAAGAGGTCAGAGTACAGTGATACCAAAGCCAGAAATGCAAAACTCAGCCCTCCAAAAAAAATCATCGCCCCATCTCCCTCTTAGACCCAACGACCTCTGTAATCCAAACCAAAACCTTAAAAGAAAATCGACTGAAAATCAAACCATTTGGCACAGGCGTTAGAGAAGCAGCGGAGACGCTTTACCAACGAGGATACAAACTAGAGACATATGCTAGACCTTGACCCCAGCCGTCCATCTACGAACACAATGAACAATGCTAAGCATACATATGCCAAGTCAACCCATACGCATGTGGGTACAGCCTGTATGCTACGTCATTGGCCCTAAACAAAGAAAACGTGCTGGTAAAGGGTTAACGAAAACGTAGGGTTCAGGGCCTGCGCGCCAGAGTCCGTTTTTTTGGAGTCAGAGTGGGTCGGTCGACTTGGTATATATAGGCTAACGAACAATGCTTAGCTCAGTTTAGCTACTTTTCTTTATATCTTAACCAACAACAAATAACATCACATGAAACCCCCTCCCCTCCCCAATCTGCCAGGGGGATATCCATAAGGCACCAAAAATACGTCTCCAGAATACTTTTCCACAAATCCCACAAAACCTACACACACACACACACACACACACACACACATATATATATATATATATATATATATATATATATATATATATA
>JAYMFT010278570.1:0-10523 GCA_038088735.1 Panulirus argus | reverse complement strand
GCATGTGAAATGTCTGGGGTAAACCATGGAAAGGTCTGTGGGGCCTGGATATGGATAGGGAGCTGTGGTTTCAGTGCATTACTCATGACAGCTAGAGACTGAGTTTGAGCGAATGTGGCCTTTTTTCAAGTATGATCAAAATCACATTCAACATGAAACTAATCAGTATTGCTATCATTTGTTCCCAAGAGGTAACTACTAATTTGCTGGACTGAGCACACACAGCTGCATAGTAATTTGTGAAAATCAGTGAATGAACATATTTGGAAGGGATAGAGCCATACCTTCTTCTTATATGTTATATGGGTAACTTTACCTAGCCAAATTTTTTACAATGCTAATTAAAGTTGTTAGTGACATGAGGCATCTCTGCATGTTGAAAGATTATGCTTTTGAATTTGTCTCAAGGCAGGAAGAGGCAGCATGTAAAGATATGATTGCATTCATTGTGCTGAGATCATAAAACTACATTTGCAGAAGTGAAGTGGTTCATCATGCAAAAACACTCTTGCAGTTGAAATTTTTTTCAGTAACTGTAAATAAAGTAGCTAGTCCAAATTACCTCTCTTTTAGAGTATTGAAAGTAGTAAGCTAACAAATAACAGTTCCAGTCACTGAAATATTCAACAAAATGCTACAAAAAGGAAAAGTGCCTGATAACTGGAAACTCTTCAGTAATTACCTATTTGTTCTGTATGGAGAGGGAGCTTTACATTTGTAAGGACCCATCACTTGAACATTTTTTACTATGAAACAACCTCTTAAAGTATATATATGCTGTCTGCATTAACCATGTCTTCAGTCATTCTCTTTCATTCAAACACCACTTTTATGCTATAAATGTAGTTATTTACATCCTTTTTAATATGTTTCTTACATAATTTAATGCTATATCCTCTGGTTGCTTTATACCTACTTCTTTCAAAGAACTGTTCACTGTCCATATCATCAACCATTTTGAAGATTTTAAAGGTTGTAATCAGTTCATCCCTCACTCTTCTCTCTTCCAAGGTCAGTAAATTCAAAACCTCTAACCTTTCCCTGTAACTTGGCTTTCTTGATTCTGGCACCAGTTTTCTAGCTAACCTCTTGACATTCCCTGTTAGTTTTTTGTGCTTCTAGTTTTGACTTTATGTAGGATATGAATATTTTGCTAAATATTTCCTTAACCATATATGTGAAAGATATTCTGATGCTTTCCAGCAGACAGTTTGTCTCCTTAACTATTTTCCTAACATGAGACTCTGGCAACGGGTTAGGGATGATGTTGATTTCTATGTCCTTCTCTTGCACAGAGGCATGAAGCTCATATCCTGATTGATAATAATCATACTAAGGCTGTATTTTGCTTTGTCCCTTCATCATCACTTTACATTTGCTCGGATTGAATTTCATCAACCATATATGAGACCAACTTTGGAGACTGTTTTGGTCCTCGTGTAAGCTAATACAATCTAATACAAAACCAAACCCTGTGGCTCTCTGCTGGTCACTTCAATCCATTTGGAGAAGGCTCCTCTAACATGCGTCCTTTGTTCCCTCCCAGTTAGATAATTGTCAAAGTAGTTTTCCCCTTATTTCTGCTTAGTGATCGAGCTTCTTAATCAGCCTCCCATGCAGTACATTGTCAAATGCTTTCTGGTAGTCCTGATACAAGCAGTCCACCCAGCCTTCCCTTTTGTCCAGAAATGAGTTCACTGTCTCGTAGAACTCTAAGGGGTTAGTTATGTGTAACCTTCTTCCATGCTGTCTCCCACTTTGGTAATTTTTCTTTTATAGAAAGTTGTCCACTTGCTCTTTGATAATCTTTTCCAGAACCATACACACCACACTCATTACCGAGAATATTGTGTAGATGAGTGCCTGTTCCTGGTCTCCTTTCATATTATGGATTTGATTTTTGTCCTCATCCATTCACCCAGGTCCTTTTTCTTCTGTAGTGACATCTTGAACAGTGATTCAAGTGGTTTATCTTGTGTATCTGTGCACATCTAGCACGTATAGTGAAATTGTACTTGGACCATGAGCCTTGTATGGGTCAAGTCCTTTTAGTATTCTGTTGATATCTTTTCTAGATATCTCAGTGATTTACAAAACCTCCAGTTTGCTGGTGTTGAGGTTATAGTGTCTTCCTCTTTGAAGAAACCTTTGAGCTTTTTATTCAGTTCCTCAAATACCCTTATATTATCCTCTAAAATTTTTCCCTCTGAATCCCATAGCCTGATTAGCAGATCCTTAACTGACAACTGACTCCAGGTGAATTCATGGAAAAGTTTTGGGTATTCACCTGCCTTGTTTACAATATTCTTTTCATATCTTGTTTGTTCGTCCTTTCATATCTTGCTGAACTGATTATAAGCTCTTACATACCTTACTACAGATGCTGGCTGGCTGGAGTGTCATCAATACCTTCATTGCACATCTTGAAGCTCCTCTGCCTTTTGGCTCTTTTATTAAACCATTGTTCCCTCTCTCTTATGGTTCCCTTTGTATTTGAAGCTTGACTTATCCATCTCTCTGCTCCTTCACTTTAAATTTCACAGAACCACTCACCACAAAGCCCTAGTTCCTGGTTATTGAACTCCATTTCCCAATCTACATTACCTTAGAAATGATTGAGGTGGTGGACACTGGCTTTAAGAGTGGGTATGCTGTTAGGCTTCAGAACAGACCAGTCTTAGGACAAGAGAGAAGGGTGAAGATCAGATGTTGTTTCCGTCTGACCATGGTTAGTAATGATCAGGACAATTTGTTTTCGAGCAAGTGTTGCATGTATATGTGCTAGTGTACACATTTCTTTTTTTCCATACAAGACCCACTAGTAACCTGTCTTCATAGGAGAAAATTCATGTATCCTTATGAATATAAAAGGACAAGGACAATACTCAGTAAAGAAAAAAAAAAGAAAAAATGTTAAAGTCAAAATTGAAAACAGAACTAGCTAGCTAGCAACACTTATCTTTAGCGAATTTATCATTAATGGGGAAATTATGCAAGAATATAATTGATAGAAACAGGTATGCAACAATTGTAGTATAATACAAATCTCACAAAACAAAAGTCATACAAAGATATCAAAGAAAACATATCCATGAAGGGAACTAGCAAAGTACAAATAATTGTTACCAGGCTGGGAAGAGAGCAGGGAGAGAGCCATCCAGCTGTCAGTAGGTTAGGATTAGAGAGGTTGCTGTTAGGAATGGGAGAGATTCACTGCAATGTGCAGCAATCCCACAGGGTGAAAAGGAATTCTGTCGTATGGTTGGGGGAAGATATGCAAAACTGTAAGAGCTCTTGCAGCATCAGTGACTGAGTCTTGAATAGTAGGCAGTGAAGAACTAAGAAGCTGATGAAATTTTGATATTGGAAATGTATTTGATAAAGAAAAATACTGTACATTAAGGTAATGTGAACATACTGCAATAATGGAAACAGAGATTATGAAAAAGTGTAAACAGATGATAAAAGTGAAACTGTGTATGAGATCAGAATTAAGCTGGATGGTTAAATTTAAGGTTTGTACTGGTGAGAAAGTAGGAAGTGGAGAGGAATGTTAGACTGGAGTGTTTAAGGAGATTCTTTATTGGGTACCATACTTTAAGTAAACAAAAGTTGTCACACCATGTATTGATATTTGAACTTCTCCATTATATAGGGAATCAAATGATCATGTATAATATTGCATGTTTAGTGTAGCATTTTCATATCTGTAATGTGATACATTCTTTCCAGCGTATATGGCACCTGAAATATTTCAGTCAAGTGATGGGCATGGTCGAGCTGCAGATGTTTGGTCTTTGGGATGTGTTGTCATTGAGATGTCCACAGCCAAGGTGAGGAATACTGCCAATTCAGTAATATTTTTAGTGTGAAGGCATCATTTATTAACACTCTGTTTGGCTGTTGGTGTCTGTCTTACTCAACCTCTCCCAGATGAAAATATATGAATGTTCAGTGAGGAAGCTGGAACCTGGAATACCAAGAGAAATGAGAAGCATACTTGAAATAATTACAGACTACAGGAATGCTCAGAAAGAAGATTAAACATACAGTTGAAAACTTTACTGAATGAGATTTATATAGACAGCAAAGCCGGTGGAGCAACCAAGAAAAATATTCTTATAAAACAAGCAAAATATGTTGAGAAAAAAATGTTATCCATGGCAAAATCTGTCTATAGGTATTCATATCTACTAACTTTTCTTTTTCTCTGCTTGTCTTGTAAAAAATAAAAGTGTTTGAGAATAGGCATTATGATTAAGAAATGAGTGATAGAATAAATATCATAATGTTAGAAGAGAGTGAAAGTGGAGAATTCACAATAATTTTTGGAATTTTTATTTTTTGATGTTGAAGGCTCCAGTCACAGACAAAAATCCACATCAAGGCTATGGTCTTAATTGAATTGTAGAGAGAATAATGAAAGGGAAAAAAGAAAAGGCAAGGAAAAGTATTTACGAATCTTGGAAGAAGTGAAAAACCTATCTTTTAAAATGAGCCAGGTAATAGTTATTGGGAAAGACATAAGAAGGTAAAGAGTTCCAAAGCTTCAATGTGTAGGGAAAGAAGCAGTTATCAAAATGGCCCACCCTTGAGTTGCCGATGGCCACACAGCAATCATGCAATGCAACAGCTTGCCGAGAATTGCGTGGTCTACCTAGTGGTGGGGCCACACAAGCATCCAGCTCTCAGGAAAAAAAAACGTAGTAATAACTATAGAAAAGGGAAAGTGAACAAATATTGCAGCTTAGGGCAAGAGGGTCAAGTTTGGAAGTTAGCCTGGGACAGTTTATAAGTTGGGATTCTTTTGACTCGACTCTGTCAAGTAAGTATGCAGAGCTAGAACCATCCCAGATGTGAGAGCAGTACTCCATACAAGGATGAATCAATCCCTTGTGTAAACAGAGCAACTGTTCAGAAGAAAAGAAGTTTCAGCATCTAAACAGGACAACCAGATCTTTAGAAGTAGGCTTAGCTGTTCTCATAATATGGGGTTTCCAAAAAAGTGTGGATGTTTCAGTAATACCAAGTATGTTCATTGATTCAAGATGTGGAATTACAGAACCATCAAAGGAGAGACAAGAGCTGTGAGGAGTTTTCAATAGAGAGATTGGTAGAAATTAGGCCTTGGAGACATTAAGCTTAAATTGATTATGTCTACCCAACTGAGATATTTTGTCCAATCCTGATGAATGCAGTGTTGAGTCATCGGTGTATTAGTGCATTGGGTTATTGATGGTGGAGAGAAAATCTTTGAAAAAAGGAGAAAAACTGTAGGGGACATGACAGGACCTTGAGGGACACTGCTGTTGTTGGAGAAAGGAGGGAGGCTGATCCATCAACAACCACAGAGATAGATTGGCTGGAGAGGAAGCTAGATTTGAAGGATTTAGATGAATGCAGAGATGAGTCATCAGTGTATGCGTGCATTAGATTATTTGTGGAGGAGAGGAAATTGTTGAAAAAAGAGAAAAAGTGTAGGGGACAGAACAGAACCTTGAGGGACACCGCTGTTGATGGAGAAAGAGAGGGAGGCTGATTCATCAACAACCACAGAGATAGATTGGCCTGAGAGGAAGCTAGGAAGCTAGATATGAAGGAGCAAAGTGAGAGGGAAGCCAAAAGAGGAGAGCTTAGAGATAAGACCCCAATGCCTCACGCTGTCAAAAGCTTTGGATATGTCAAGGGCAACTAAATATGACTTCACAAATCTTTTAGGGATGATGACCAGACATTAGTAAGATGAGAAAGAACATCACCAGTGGATCTCTACTTATAGAAGCCATACTGGTGATCAGAGAGAAAACTGTGATTTTTAAGATGTTTAAGGACATGTGAGTTGAGGAGGGATTCAGAGACTTTAGAAATGGTAGATGCCAAAGCAATAGGATGATAGTTAGAGGGGTCAGAACAATCACCCTTATTAGGGATGGGATGAATCAATGCATGCTTCCAAGGAGAAGGAAAAGTTTAGGTTTTTAAACAGAAATGGAAGAGACAAGCAAGTACAGGTGCAAGTTCAGAGGCACACTCCTTCAGTACATGGGTATGGATGCCATCAGGACCATAAGCCTTGCTTGTGACCACAGAGAAGTGCTTTTCGGACATTCTGAAAAAAGATTACCGGGTGGGGCATAGGATTAGCAAGAGGAGCATTGGGGCTGAAGAAATGCAAAATTCATACAAGGTGAAGTTAGAGCTGTAGTACCATCAGAATGGAAAAGTGAAGGTAAGGTAGAATGACAGAAGTTGTTAGAGATGCCTTTAGCTAAAGACCAGAAAGACCTATCAGTGGATGATGAGGATACATTACCGCACTTCCTATGAATAAAGGAACATTTTGCCTCACGATAACATGTTTATAATGATTATTGGCAGTGATAAAGCTGGATGGGAGCCAGAGGAAGGAGAGCTTTTCCAAGCCTGATATGCCCGATTGCTTGCCTGAGTGGCCTCAGAACAGGAACAGTTGAGCTAAGGATTGGTTGAAGAGGTCGTCTTGAAGGAAGAGGGGATGAATTCTTCCATTCCCACAAGAAAAGCCTCTGCTCTGCATTTGTTGGAGACAGAAGCATTACCATATAAGAGACAGTAATTTACCCAAGGAAAGTCAGAAAAGAAGTAACATAAGGTATTCCAGTCAGCGTTGTTGAAGTGCCAATTTTTACACTTAGAAGGGGCTGCTAGAAGGGAAGGTGCCATTGGAATGGACACATTTATGAGGGTGTAATCACAGATGAACCAACTGGGGGTGAGATTGTGTACTTACAGTAGGATGGACGAGAGGAGAAAAACAAATCCAGAACATCAGGAGACTGGTCATAGCAGTCAGTAATATGGCTAAGGTGGGAGACAATTTGCTCTAAATCATTGAGAATGGAGAACGTGAGGGCTTCAATCTCACCACTATCCATGAGGGAAGAATTCAACTATTCCCTATGGCGAATGTTGAAATTCCCAAGTTAGTGGATCTCTTCTTGCGGATGAGAGGACGTCACAGTCTCATGGCAGGAGTTTAGGTAGTCAAAGAAGGATATAAAATTTGTAGAATTAGGAGAGCAATAGGTGAAACAGAGAAAAAGTGTGGTAGTTAAGAGACAGACCTTGAGCCACACAACATCAGAGTTTGGAGACTCAAGGTCCATGAGGCATGCAACTGGTGTGTTGATGTTGAAATAAGCACAAACACCACCTTTTAACCATAATTGTGAGTGGAGATTATAGTTAGATATGGAAAAGGGACTAGTGAGAACATTAGAGAACTGTCTCAGGGAGAAGTAAGATATTAGGAAAGGTACTAGACAAATGGTGTTCAATAGTGTAGAGGTTACCAGGGAGATCACGAATGTTGGTATAGTAAACAGAAAAAGAGGAAGGTCTAACAGAGAGGGAAAGGTCTTGGAAGGGGCCATTACTACTACTGCTAGTGCCCTCCCTCTCACTGGCAGTAGAGTCAGGTAGAAACTCGGAGATTCTTAGCACCCAAATGATGCTGGGGTCTAGGGGCCATAGATCTGTTGGACTCTTGTCTTGATAATACTTAAAAATGTTTGAGTGGACAGGAGTTGGCAAAAGTACCTATGTGAAAAAAAAAAGCAAGGTTTGAGCAGGTATTTGGTGCTTGTAAGATGGTGGAACTAGCCCAGAAGTCCTGTTTTGATGAGACAGAAAGTAAGAGCAGCAATCCTGACATGGAAAGTGCAAGATGGTTCTGGGCACCACTTTAACGCTCCTTGGTCAGGACGATAGTACCACCCTTGTGGCTGCTATCAACAGCCTGCTACGTAATGGATTGCTTTAGGGGTAGGGGATGGGATATTCCTTGAGTTAGCTGGGGTATTAGCAGGGGCTAGTACGCTACCACTTGAGCCCTTCCTCCCAATGGTGGCAGAGTCACACAATAAGGTGTAGTCAGAGGAGTATGCCTTAAATTTGCAGGGGTCATGGGAGGGGCTGTTACCCTTCTACCTGAGCCCTCCCTCTCGCTGGCATTGGAGGTGCAAAGAGACGACAGAGTTCACAAAAGGTCTTAGTCAGACCCCAGTGGATTAAACTACATTAAAGTATGTAATGCTGGGACAAGATAACAGGAAGAGGACTAATGAGTGTAAATTGTATGATTATCAACACATTTGCAAAATCAAATAAAGATGATAAAGTAGCAAAACTGATTAGACAACAAAGATGAAGATATATAAGATGAAATGACCAAAGCTTACAGACTCTAATAATTGCTGTGGCTGTAGAGTACAGTTATACATATGCATGAGAAACCACATGTTCCTACTAAAATTTTGAAAAGTAAAAAATGTGTGAATTGCTCATGGAGAAAATGGAAAATCATATTCAGTGTAACAATTGGTATAAAGTAAACATATTGTATCAGAAACACATCATACTGGTTGTGGATTAGGAATATCTATCCTTATCTCTGACGCCTGTTCCCTACTGGAGCTCCTTCAAGAGGAATGGACACGTGAATAGTCTCCATAACTAGTGAACTCCAGTGCCACTTCTTATCCTTTTGTGCCTCACACTTAACAGGCCACTGGCAGAGAGCAACTCTAACATGGTGTTTGCAGAGGTTGCTACCTAATGTTTCTGCTGACCACTTCTATCTGCTACTTTTACCTAATTTTTCTACCTAAAGCTCCTGTCTGATGTGCCTCCCTACTACTTCTATCTATTGTTCCTACCAATTTGCCAAAAGGCAGGGCTAGCACAAAACACTCACTGCAGGAAAATCTAGAGTAATGAAGAATGAGTTGTGTAAGTTAAATGTTGTCAGCTGTTATCTTTGACAAGGAGAGATGGTATATTTGTGGACAGAATTAGGGATTAGGGATACATGACTACTAAGTTGAGACAAGAATTCTAAATAAAATTGAAAAGGAAGGAAGAAATGATATTTTGCCATGGCAGTAGAGTTTGTCATGTTGCTCTCACCACTTTACTGGTATGTTAAAGAATGATGTATCTCTTTACCAACTCTCCTCATTGTATCACTTGTTTTGTTTGTTATATAATGATATTTTTCTAGCAGCTACTCCACTGATATAGTCATATTTTTTAGGTGCATCAGATATTATCATTAACAATGAGCCTATTCTTCAGGAATTTTTTTGTAGTCACTCCATGTAAGTGTCTTAGATGACTAGAATTCTTTTATACTTATTCAATGTTTCTCACATTAGCAAGGTTGAGCCAGAAATAGACAAAGAAAAGGCCACGTTTGCTGACAGCCATTTTTGAACTGTCATGTGTAATGCGCTGAAGCTACAGCCCCTATATCCACAACCAAGACCCACTAACCATTCCATGGTTTCCTCCTGCTGCTGGTTCAGTCCACTGACAGCACATTAACCCTGTATCACATTAGATTTTTATTCCAACTTCCTAGTTAGACAGTCATTTGTTTTTGTCTTATGCTTTTGGTATGTTTCCAAAAGTACTCTTGACTTAATGATTCTGTATCATCCTTGCCTAGTTGTTTTTAGGTTCAAAACCTTATTCTTTACTCCATCTCTTGACTCGGTGAACATAATTGGTATTATTATAACATCCACTCTTTCTTAGAAATTCCACATTATGGAAATAACTAAGTCTGCCTCTAAGAAAGTGGAAGTCCTGTTTAGGTGTTAAAACTTCTTTTCGAAAGAGCTTTAACTTATGAACTGTTCTAGATTATCAAACTTGACCCTCTTGCCCTATTCTACAATGTTGGTTCACTGTCACTCTTCCAGAGGTATTACTTCAGTTTTTGTTCTAGAGAGCTGGCTGCTTGTGTGCCCCCACCATGAGGTAGACCTTGCAATACTCAGCAAGATGCTGCATCACATGATTGTTGTGTGGCCGTTGGCAACTCAAGGATGGGTCATTTTGATAACTGTTTCTTTCCCTATACCTCAAAGCTTTGGAACTGTGTACCTTCTCATGTCATTTCCAATAAATATGACCCAGCATTCTTTAAAATACAGGTCTTTCACTTTCTCCAATATCTGCAAATACTTTCCTGTCTGTATTTTCCCTTTCATAATACTTTTTATATTTTAGTTAAGACCTGGCCTTTATATGCACTTTTGTTTGTGACTTGAGCCTCCAATGTAAAAAGAAAATCATTCATTTCGAGCCATATGGTGTTATGTATCTCTTCCAATGACTTTTTAGACTGGAAAGCTTCAGTTCTTTAAATTTTTCGTGGTACTTCATATGCTCCAGTCAACATATCGTACTTGTGAAATGTTTCTGTATTCTCTCTATCTCATTTAAATAAGTACGCTTTACTGTTGACCATACAACACAGCAGTATTCAGGTTTACTTCTTTATATACGTAAAACATTTTAATCATTAATTAGCAGTGTTTTGTTGCTAATGTATGCAGTCTGTTGGGGATGAGAGGGCCTGGGAAATGAGTCAGTTGTTGTTCGCGGATGATACAGCACTGATGGCTGATTCAAGTGAGAAACTGCAAAAGTTGGTGACTGAGTTTGGAAAAGTGTGTGAAAGGAGAAAGTTGAGAGTA
>JAYMFT010278559.1:0-10523 GCA_038088735.1 Panulirus argus | reverse complement strand
CATATAATATTGTTGGAACTACTATTCCTTTAAACATACCCATTTTTGCTCTCCAAGATAATGTTCTCTCCTTCCACTCATTCTTCATCGCTCCCAGAACCTTCACCCCCTCCCCCACCCTATGACTCACTTCCGCTTCCATGGTTTCATTTGCTGCCAAGTCCGGTCCCAGATATCTAAAACACTTCACTTTCTCCAATTTTTCCCCATTCAAACTCACTCCCCACTAACTCATCCCTCAACCTTGCTGAACCTAATAACCTTTCTCTCATTCACATTTACTCTCAAGTTTCTCCTTTCACACACTTTATCGCTGTTTCCCACGTTAACGAGGTAGCACCAGAAACAGACGAAGAAAAGCCACATTCGCTAATGTCCATTCTCTTACAGTCACGTGCAGTGCACTGAAACCACAACCCCCTATCTGCAACCAGGCCTCATAGAACCTACATGGTTTCCCCTAACTGCTTCTTGTGCCCTAGTTCAGTCCACTGAGTGTATTGCCTCCTGTATACTACATTGTTCTAATTCACTCTATCCTTTGTAAGCTTTTCAGCCTCCTGCATGTTAAGGCCCGGATCACCCCATATCTTTTTCATTCCATCTGTCCATCTCCAGTTTGTTCTGCCCCTTCTCCTTTTCCCCTCCATTTCTAACATGTATATGTCCTTTGTCAGCTTCTCCTCACTCATTCTCTCCATATGGGCAGACCATTTCAACACTCCCACTTCAACTTTTTCAACCACACTCTTCTTATTACCACACCTCTCCCTTAATTTTTTATCACTTACTCGATCAGACCACCTCACATCACATATTGTCCTCAAACATTTCAGTTACAGCACATCCATCATCCTCTTCACATCCTCATGCCTTGCATCTGTTCAGTATCAGTGGGATTACTATACCTTTAAACTTACCTCTCATTTGCCTTCCCATGTAACAGACTTTCTTTCTGCACATTCCTCAGTGCTTCCAGAATGTTCACCTCGTCACCTACCCTATGACTCACTTTTGCATCCATGTTTCCATTTGTTGCCATGGTCACTACCAGATATCTAAAACACTTCACATCCTCCAAATTTTCTCCATTCAAACTCACACCCCAACTAACCTGTGCCTTTGCCCTACTAAACATAATAATGTTGCTTTTATTCACATATATTTTCAACTTCATTTCACATACACTCCCAAATCAGACACCAACTTCTACAGTTTCTCACTTAAATCTGCCACCACTGCCCTTTCACCTGCAAACAACTGACTCACTCCACATGCCTCCATAACCCCTACAGACTACACACTGCCCCCCACTCTCTAAGCTCTTTACATTTTCCTCTTTCCCCACTCTGACCATAAACAAGTTTAACAGCTGTAGTGCCATTACACACATGAACTTAAGACCAACATTCTCCAGGAACCACACTCTCCCTCTCTTCCTTCTCATACACATGCCTTACACTGTTGATGAGAACTCTGCTTCTAGCAGCTTTCTTCCTACACCATATATTTCAAAGACCTTCCACAAGGCATCTCTGTCAACCCTATCATATGCTTTCTCCGGTTCCATAAATGCCGCATACAGATCCTTCAGTTTCTCGTAAGTATTAATCACACACATTCTTTAAAGCAGACGCCTGATCTACACATTCTATACCTCTTCTGAAACTACATTGTTTCTTCTCCAGTCTGATGCTGTGTACATGCTTTCACCTTCTCAATATCTACTATCCCACACAAATTACCAGGTACACTTAACAAACTTAACCTATGTAGTTTGAGCACTCTTTATCCCACCTTTTCTTTATACAGTGGGACTGTACAAGTATTCTGCCAATTTTCAGACACCTCACCATACATACATTAAAAATCCTAACTCCCCAGTCTGCAACACAGTCACCCTCTTTCTTAAGGATATCAGATGCAGTAAAATCCACTAGAGCTGCATTGCTTTATTTCATCTTACACAAAGTTTTCTCCAAACAACTTTTTATGACCCTCACTTCTTATACCTCCCTGACCCAAGCACCCTACATGCCACCCTGTCATCAAACACATTCAAAAATCCTTCAAAAGACTTACTCCATCTCCTCCTCATCTCATTGCTACCTGTTACCACTTCCCCATTTGCTCCCTTCACTGATTTTCCCATTTGTTCTTTTTTTTATTACTATTAACCTTGTTCCAAAACATCTTATTCTTTCTGAAGTTTACTGATACTCGCTTGTTTACTATCTTTCCTCTTCACATACGTATACTTGTTTATGTCCCTCTTTTTAAAGAAGATATTCCCATTTACCAGCCCTTTTGCAGCACACAACTCCACAAGATGATCACATTTCAGTTCACCTTACTGAATACTCCATGTCCCCAATATACCCTAAGTGGCCACATTACTCACTCTCAGATTTAAATCACCCAACACATTTACCCAGTTTCTTGCATCAAAACTGCTGACACACCCACTCAGCCACTCCCAAATCACTTTCCTCTTATTGACTTCTTTCACGTGGCCTGGTGCATAAACAGTAATGATCATCCATCTCTCAGAATCCTCTATCATTTTTACTCACATTATTTGGGAGCACACTTCCTTATGCTCTTTCCCATATTTCCGTAACTTCTGCTTCAGCGGTAGCGCTACCCATTCCTTAGTTTTTGCCTTCACACCAACACCTGACTTTACCCCCAAGGCATTCCCAAACCATTCCTCCCCTTTACCCTTGAGCTTTGTTTCACTCAGAACCAGAACATTCAGGTTCCTTTCTAGGTTACATCCACACACATTCAGACTCCCCAGCCTGAGCCTTCTAGAAGGATGAGCACTCCTTACTTGGCTCTTTCTTCAGTTCCATGTAGAAATTGAAATAGAGGAGGGCAGGGGTTCCAACCCCCTGTTCCCATCCTTCTTAGTGTTCTTCTAGACTTGCAAGGTGTAGGGAGGTAAAATTCTTTCTCCCCTACCCCAGGGTACTTTAGTGACCCAAGGTCACCTTAATGATGCTGCTATTAGCAAGAGACAGCTTGTGGCCATACATGACCTAATCAACGGAAGAAAGTGTTCAGTAACCCATCCTAGATATCTGCACCTGCACTGCTAATCTCTCACACTTACATTTGATGTTGGCAGGAGCAGACCAAAAGTGGCCTCTGTGATTTTAGGTGACCTGACCCTCTCCATAAGAAGTGCCTTTCTTACAAACTTAACCTCCAGTCCACAAGCATGGAGAAGGTCAGAAGCTTGCAACATTTGGCTTCAGCGTCTCAAAGTCCCTTTAGAAATAGCTACCCTTCACAGACCTGGCCTTACCGCCTCTTAAATACCTGTGTAGTACCATAGCAAACAAGTCAGACAGCTGGCTCACCACTAGACAAGTGTACCACTCCAGTACCTGAAGTCTTCTCGATGTAACTCCAGACTCAAGCTGCCCTTAGGGCACCTCCATCGGTATGGGTCCCAATGGGACTCCTGACGCTTCATCTTCCTGGCAGGTTTCATTGTGGTGCCCCATCTCCTACATCCTCCTTTGGCAAGACTTGCATGGGACATTGCCTCTGCCCATCACAAGCAGCAGCTGTAACAACTAGGGACCTACAGTCATGCCCACGGCACTCCTGCATCCTAGCACCTCTTCAGGAGTCTCCTGCAACCCAAGCACTATTCAGCAGTTGCTGCACACTCTCCAGGAGCTTCTTGCTTTCCTATCTCAGTTCAGCAGTTGCTGCACGCTTTAGGAGCTACGATACGGGCCACACTTACCTCCTCCTGCAGGAGCTCCACGCTGATTCAGCAGTCTCACACATTTCCCACTTGATCGTGCTTCATCTGATACCTTCCATCAACAGCATAACAGGACCTCTGCCAAGCCTGTTTCATATTACTTGACCTACCTTTCTTTACCACTTCCTCGTATTACCCTGCACCTCCAGTATCTTATTGTCCTCTGTTATCTCACCTTGTAAAATCTGTCTAATAAAGCAATGTTGTTGTTTAACATCCTCCTGTGTCTCCTCTCAGATATACCACTCCAATTAAACCCAACTAGAACACCTGATGAACTGGTGACCCCTGGAGTTAACTGAGAGAGACATTTGGATGTCTTTACAGCGCTGTTGTCATCCTTCCTTGACCCTTGCTGTCGTCGTCCTTTTTCCACCACCTGCCCAGCATCATCCCACACCTATCCATCTTCCTTCTTGTATTTGCCAGGTCCAGCTGGCCACTTGTGCACCCCAGGTGATTCTGTCTCCTTCAGCCAGCAAGGACCCCGTCTAACATCTTCAACCAGAATGGTGCTACAGGACAAATGCTTTCTCTTCAGCCTGGAAGTGCTGGACCTGTAGTTTGACTGTCAGCACTGGACAACCAGCCCACTGTACCACCTACTTCATCAACATCCACTTTAATCAAACAGAAAAAAAGAAGAGGATGGAGAGTAGTGTAGTGACCCAAGGTCACCTTAATGACGTTGCCATTAGCATGGAACAGTTTGTGGCCATTCGTGACGTAACCCTTGGAAGAATGTGTTTGGCAACCCATCCTAGACATCTGCACTTGCACTACTAATCCCTCACACTTGCACTCGATGTCGGTGGTAGCAGACCAAAAGTGGCCTCTATGATTATAGGTGACCTGACCCTTTCCGTTAGAAGCACTGCCATTATGGATTTAACCTCAAGTCCACCAGCATAGAGAAGGTCAGAAGCTTGCGACATTCAACTTCAACGTCTCTAATTCCCTTTAGGAACAGCTACCTCTAACAGACCTAACCTCACTGCCTCTTGAATACCCTTGTATTACTGCAGCAAATGAGTCAGGCACTTGGCTCACCACTAGACAGTAAATGTACCAATCTGGTACCTGAAGTCTTGGCGATGTAACTCCAGACTCAAGCTGCCATTAGGGCATTTCCATCAGCAGAGGTCCCAACGAGACTCATGCTTCATCTTCCCAGCAGGTTTCATTGCAGTGCCCCATCTCCAATGTCCACCTTTGGCAGGAGTTGCATAGGACATCACCTCTTCCCATCATAAGCAGCAGCTTTAACTACTAGGGACCTACAGCAATACCAGTGGCATTCCTGCATCCTAGCATCTCTACAGGAGCCCATCTAGAACACCCACTAAAGTATCTTACCTTTCTTTCCTGCCCCAGGAGTCCCTTCTATCCTTACAAGACTCCTGCAGCACTCAGAAAGCTGGGTACAGCCACCAATCAGGACCATGGGTCATAAAGTGTTGTAGTGCTGTTCATGCATGCATGTGCAATTGAGTTGTAAGTGCTTGATGTCTTCTTTATGGGAGTTGCATCCACAGCATTAAGGATCTTGGGATGTGTTGATACGGGGTTTGTAATGTTGGGTGACATCCATAGCATAAGTGGGGGAGTGTGACCCATGATTGTTTGGGAATGTGGTTCCTGATGAGTGTATGTTCAGAGGTTTGGAGTTTAAGACTGAGTTAGGAGGATGGTTATTTAGTGCTTGCCAGGCTATTTCGCTGTTTGTTGGAAGGGGGGAGTAGAGGTTACTGAAGTATGAGGCATAGTTAAGCTTTTTATTTCTACTTTGGTGCTGGTAGTTAATTATAGAGCAATTATGGTGTGGTCTAGTGCTGTTTCATAGAATTGCATGCCAAGTATGTTGAGTTGAGACTGTATTGGGAGGATATTTGTTTGATTGTGAAGGTGCTGAGTGGTAGCTAAGCAGCCTTTGATTATTCTGAGTGCAGTATTTTGTGTGATTTGCACCTTTGTTGTATTTGCTTTGTCACGGTGGAAGATCCAGCAGGTGAAGCATAGTTTAAAGAGGAGTTGATGAATTTTTTGTATAGGATGTTGAGAGATTCTTTTTCTTGCCCAATCTAGTGTCAGTGTTCAGAAGGCATTTAGTTTGTGTGTTGCTTTTTTGTTGATGCTATATATGTGTGGAGTGAATATCATTTGTGTGCCATACACAGCACTGAGAATGGTTGGTGTTTTGTTCAAAAGGAGTGACTGTCCATTCAAGGTGACTGAAAGGTGAAAGCTGGATTCACATCTGTCTGGGATTAAACAAGTGATTGAAGGTTTCTGTGGAGGTGCTGATATTCTGTTCTGGGTAAGCCATTGTTCCAGCTGTGTATTGTAGTGCTGCATGTTTTGTTGTTGCTACTGGGGAGTCAGGGTGTTGCGATGTGATTAATATCACCTACCTATGAAAAGAGTTGGAGAAAGATCTGCTCCCTGCGAAACTCTGTTGTAGTGTTTAATTGTTCTAGAAGTCAAATCACTGTGTTGACTCCGGCATGACAGTTCATTTATGAAATTAACTAACCACTTTCTGCTATTGTTATGAAGATTAGTGCAAAGTTTTTTTTTGTGTGAGGGTGTGCTGCTGGACAGAGCAAAATGTTTTGTTGATATGTGTTATCACTATTACTGTGTGGGAAGAGGGTTGTGGTTGGCTGAATCTTCCTGGGATGTGTTGTGTGAGCTCATTGTTTAGTATGATGATAGAGTGTTTGGGTCTGAAGCCATACTGAGTGGATGAGTGTGGGATGTTTTGTTTGATTCTGTTGAGGAGCATTTTTCACAGTTTGGATATTGAGGGCAGGAGTGATATATGGTGATAGGAGGAAGGTGAGTTGGCTGGTTTAGAGGGTTTTAGGATTGGTTTTATGTTGGCAAGTTTTCAGATGTTAGGGATTTTGTTGTGTAGCCAGGAGTAGTTAAAGATATCTGTATGTTCTTGGATTGCAAATGGGCCATTAGTGTTCAATATGTTATCAAGGACTGTAGGGGGAGAATTCTTTAAGCTTTTAACTGCATTGCTTGTATCAGTGTAAGTGAAGGGTGGATGGGTAGTTGTATCTAGATAGATTTTGGGTAGGAATTTCATGACTTTCCTGCTTTGGGTTTTGGTTGGTATTTGGCTGACTTTTGAGTAATGTCTCATAAGTGTGTTAGGTGGGAGAGGGGATTTCATTGAAATTATTCAGGAGTGCTGTATGAGTTTGGGCTAACCTTTTGCAGTATAGAGTTGATTTTGTCTTATGTACACTTGAGTTGGTTACTGTAAGTCTTGTGATTGACTGTTTCGAGGAAAGGGTGCCAATTTTCAGTTTGTTTTCCAGTGATTAGGTTAGTGTTGGGGTTGTTTAGAGTACAGATTTTTCTCTTAACTTCTATTGATAGTGAGTTCACACCTACATGGGTTGTGATTAGCATAAATCAATTCCCCAGCACTATGGTAAATCTCATATCCCTTTAACATGTACTGGCCACGTGGAATAGATGATAATGATTTACCTCTGGGCACCAAGAATTCAAACCACAGTCCTACAGCATAGCTCAGACCCAGTCTTACAGCATGGCAGGGTGGTATGCTACCATTTGACCAAATGGCAACAAAACCTTTCATCTCAGACCAACAAAAGGTCCATAAGATCCCTGTTGTATCTAGTGCTGGGGGATTGATTTGATGCTACCTGTAACCAGTGTGGGCACTGCCTTTCCTTCACCCTCTCAGGTCACAAGATGTGATTGGGGATCATGTACACTATTGGTTGGTCTTTAGAGGGATTGCTCTTGTCAGCCTGCCACGTGGTAGGAGCCAGTTTCAAATCCTTGGCACCCAGAGGTAAATCATTATCATTTATTCCATGTGTTCAGTACACATTAAAGAGATTTAAACTTTACTGCAGTGCTGGAGGACTGATTTGACGCTACCTATGACCTATGTGGGTGTGGACTTTCCCTCACCCACGCAGATCACAGTATGTGACTGGGGATCTTATAGTTAGTCTGAGATGGAAAGATTTTGTCTTCTAGTTGTCCATTTGTAGTATACTGGCCTGCAAAATGGCAGGACCAGGGTTTGAATCCTCAGCACCCAGAGATGAATATTATCAAACATTTGATTCCCCCCCCCCCTACATGTTTGCCATTTCCTGAATTACCCAGGTAGCACCAGGAGCACAGGAAAGAATTTTCTCATTTGATTGCATCCATTCTCTGGCTCTCATGTATTATCCACTGAAACCAGAACCTTCTATCTAACACCGGGCCCTACAAACCTTTCCATGGTTTCCCCAAACATCTTCATTTGCCCTGGTTCAGCCCATGGACATCCTCTTCAGTAAAGCCATAGCTTTAGTTCACTCTATCCCTTGCATGTTCAGGCCCAAACCTTCATAATATATTTCACTCCAACTTTCTACCTTCTCCTTGGTCTCCTCCTTTTCCTTGTTCCTTCCACTTCTGATATAGTTTGTAGTACCATCTTAAGTCATCATTTCATCACTCATCCTTTCTATAACACAATACCATTTCAGTTCACACTCCTCCACTCTCTCATACATACTCTTCTTACTGCCTCTCCTCTCTCAAACCTCATAATTTATTTTTCTGTTAACCCTTCTCACACCACATATTGTCCTCAAACGCTTCATATCCAACACATCGAACATATTCTTTACATTTTTGTTGAAGGCCCACACCTTACATCCAAACAGCACTGATGAGACTACTGTACCTTCAGACATACCCATCTTTACCCTCATAGACAGAGACTTATCTTTCCAATCATTCCTCAAAGCACCCAAGACCTTTATCCCCTCACCTACCCTATGGCTCACTTTAGCACCCATGGTTCAATTTGCTGCCATATACATTTCATTCAAACTCACTCACTTTAAGTTCTTTCCAGTCAGACTCACTTCCTTCAAGGTGGGAAATATCCTACATCTGCCACCCCATCATCAAACACATTCAGCAATCCTTCAAATTACTCACTTCATCTCTTTACCTCATTACTGCCTGTAACCACTTCCTTCATTTGCCCCTTCACCTTTTTCTAAAACTTTCTCCATGAAAAGAAGTTTGCTGATAATTGCTCACCCCAACTCTCAATTGCCCATTTTTATGACTCCTGCATCTTCCTCTTGACCTTCTGCCACTTTATCTAATAAATCTCCTTCCCAGTAAGTGCCACTCATACTCCTCTTTCTTTTCTTTCAGTAGCAGTTTTACTTCATTATCCCACCACTCAATACCCTTTCTCACCAGCCCACCTTCCACCTCCTGCATACCACACACATATCTTGCACATGTCAGTACTCCTTCCCTAAATATCTCCCATTCTTCACTTACTTCCTTAGCTTCATTTATTCTCACCATTTACCAATATGCATTCAATCTCTCTTTGTTTTTCTTCACACAGGACTCCTTTTCAAGCTCATTTGTTTCACCATGCTCTTCTCACTCATATAATTTCCTCCATTCAGAAGACTTCTACAAATCTTTTTTGCCTCCACCAGGTAATGACCAGACTGCACCAGCTGCTCCTCTCATGACATACGCATCTGAAAATTTCTATTTTGCATGTCTATCACTTAGTATGTGATCCAGTAATTCCCTCTTACCATCTTTCCTAGTCACCCATTTATACTTATGTATGTTCCTCTTTTTAAATGAAGTATTCCTAGTCAAAAGTCTTTTTTCAACACACAAATCCACAAGCTTTTCACCTTTCTTATTCACTGCATCATGCCTGCCAATTATACCCTAAACTGCCACTTTACTTTCATATATAAATCACTCATCAGTAATACCTGATCTCTTGCATCAAAATTGTTGACACACTAACTCAGCTTGTCCCAAAGCACTCTCCTTTCTTCATCATCCTTCTCATAGCTAAGTCCATAAGCACAAATATTTTACCATCTCATGTAATCCACTTTCATTTTACTATTGTTAATCTAGAACTCAAGTCCATACATTCTTTCACACTTTCCTACTACTCTGCTTCAGTAGTAGTGCTACCCCTTCCTTAGCTTTTCCCCTCACACCAACCACTGACTTTACCCCAAAGATATTCCCAAATCACATATCTTCATCTGTTCCCTGGTGCTACCTTGCTGACATGGGGCAGCGATGCTATTTCCTGTGGGGCGGGGTGGTGCCAGGAATGGATGAAGGTGAGGAAGTATGAACATGTCTATGTGTATGTATGTATGCATTTGTACATGTATGTATATATGTATTTTTTTCATATGTATTTGCCATTTGCGAGGTAGCATCAAGAACAGAGGACTGAGCTTACAAGGAAAATTCACACTTGGCCCCCTTCTCTATTCTTTCTTTTGGAAAAATAAAAACTGGAGGTGAGGATTTTCAACTCCCTGCTCCCACCCCTTTTAGTCGCCTTCTACAGCATGAAGGGAATACGTGGGAAGTATTGTTTCTTCCATATCCCCGGGAATAGTTTGTGTTTGTATGTGTGTATAGTATATGTGTATGTGAGTGGATGTCTCTTTCTTCATTTGCTGCCTGATGTTACCTTGCTAACCCAGTAAACAGCGATCAGGTATGAAAAAAAGAAAGAAAGAAAGGGATCCCCTGGGGATAGGGGTGTAAGAATACTTCCCCCGTATTCCCTGCGTGTCGTAGAAGGCGACTAAAAGGGTCGGGAGCGGGGGGCTGGAAACCCTCCCCTTCTTGTATTTAAATTTCTAAAAAGGGAAACAGAAGAAGGAGCCAGGCA
>JAYMFT010278548.1:0-10523 GCA_038088735.1 Panulirus argus | reverse complement strand
ATTTACCTGTTTTTCAGAACATTCCAGATAGATTCAGTGCTGAGTAGCTGATATATAACATTCTAGAAGTTTCCAGAAATATAAGTATAAGGGCCTTAAGCTAACCAGTTCAGTTTAGATCTAGCTGCCTATGTGGATACATATACATACATTTTTCTGAGATGGCATCTAGAGGCTGCAAGCATCTGGCAGATGCATTTTGCTGTGTCTACAGCCAATTTATCAAAACGAGCAAAAATTACTCCATGGCAGCATCTGCTAAGATGTGTGAGGCCTACAAGGCATATTTCAGCATATCTGTCGGGGGTCAAGACAAATTCTAGGCACCTCATTTCACCTGTGAAGAACATCATGTGGGAGCCACTGGTGGACTCCCAGAAGGTGTTGATACCACCACTGCACATAAAATTAGGCCTTATGAAACAATTTATCACAGCTCTAAATAAGGAGTCTGCAGCCTTCAAGTACATTCAAGACTTCTTTCCTAAGCTGTCTGAGGCAAAGGTCAAAACTGGTGTATTTTTCTCTGCTTTTTTCACATAAGCAATTAGGAAATAACACTTACTACCCAGGAAAAGAAACTGTGTTGAATTATGTAATTGGTTGTTATTGTGTATATACATATCTTCCTTTTCTTTAATTTTTGTTTGGTTATTTCAAAATACATCCAGTATTTTTTTGTTTCACCTGAAACATGATAGAATCAATACGGGATTGGTGGAATGCTTGTACAGTGCCATCAAATAAAGGTGGGGGAACAAAAGTGAATGTTCGAATAACAGAGGTATAAGTTTGCTGAGTGTATCTGGTAAGTTGTACGACAGAATGGTGTGTGAGTGGGTGATGGTATGCACAGAGCATCAGACTGTAGATGACCAATAAGGCTTCAGGAATGGGAAAGGAAATGTTGATAAGGTGTTTGTTTTGAAAATTTTTTTTTCAGAAATATTTAGAGAAACAGAAGGATTTGTATATGACATTAATGGATCTGGAGAAAGTGTGTGTTAGGGTTAATAGTGATGCTTTGTAGAAGGTGTTATGAACATATGGTGTGGGAGGAAAGCGACAAGAAGTGAAGTTTTATGTCAAGAGAGTAACGCACGAGTGCAAGTGGGAAGAGAGGTGGATGAGTGGTTCCAGATGATGATGGGTCTATCATAAAGGTTGTTATGTCACCATGGCTGTTTAAACTTTTTATGGATGGTGTGTTCAATGAGGTGACTGACTGTCTTTGGGGAGAGAGGGACGTCTACAGTCCGTTGTGGTCCTAGGAGGTGAATCATTTTGCTGTTTGCTGATGACATGGCTCTGGTGGCAGTGAGAAACTGTGGAAGCTGGCTTTTTAGTGTGGGATAGTGTTTGAAAGGAGAAAGTTAAGAGGTAATGTGAATAAATGCTATGTTATTAGGTTTAGCAGAGGTGAGAGACAGGTTGGTTGGAGTGTGAGTTTGAATGGATAGTACCCAGAGGAAGGAAAGTGTTGTAGATGATTAGGTGTGGATATGACAGCAGGTGGGGCAATGGAGCTGAAGTGAGCCATAGGGTAGGTGAGGGAGCTAAGATCCTGGGCACATTGAGGATTTTATGGAGAGAGAGGACTGAGATGGATGTGTATGATGGTGTAGGAGTCCTTATGTTGATGTTTGGATGTGAAGCTTGGGCCCCAGAATAAAAAGTATGGAAGAGGTTGGATGTATAGGACATGAAATGTTTGAGGACAATATTTGGTGTGAGGAGAGTTAATGAAATAAGAAATAAGAGGGTAAGAGAGATGCTTGGTATTGAGAAAATTATGTATGAAAGATATGAAAAAGATGTCCCGAGATAATTTGGATGTAAGAAGATTGTGAGTGAAAGAGAGGCAGACTAAGAAGGATATACATGTCAAAAATGGAAAACAAGAAGAGGGGGAAACTGAGGCAGGGGTGAAAAGATAGAATGATTGATGCTTTGAGTGATCAAGGCTTCATATGACAATAAACAGACCTTCCTTTAATACCACATCCTAGGGAAGCATACTGATGATGTGTTTGGGTACTGTTGAAGAAATGGTTTATCATTTGCTGTGTCCCAGTTGTTCCCATATCATGTATCAGTCATGTCCTAAAGGTACATGGGGTGGAACTCCATCCAGCAAGTTAAGAGAACTATTTTCATGCTTCATCTCTGAGGTTATATGTAATTGGGTCTATGCCTAGGACTTGGAACATATGGAATTTACAGTATCCTAATGTTTTCATAAAAATGATTATAAATACATAATTTAGAATAGATAGATTGATAGATAGATAGGTAAATGGTTACCTTGTCATTGATTTTTTAGGAATTAGGTAACTTTTGGGATCTCACACCTTGATCCATTGAAAAGCCTGAGTAGTTTTCCTTTTAGTTGGTTGATTTGTAGTTATAAGAGAATGTGGTGAGACATGATATCAAAGGAAAACTTGGAATGTGGATTAGATCATTTTTAACCTACAGAAAATTCAGAGTGGTTGCAAATGAAATCTCATCTGATGAAGAAGATATGCTTTTTAGGTGTCAAGCATAGACAGGTATATAGGCAGGAACAGTATAGGCCGGTGACTTGTGGATGATATGAAAGTGTGTGGTAAAGAATAACAAGAAAAATTACAAAAAGACCTGGATATTTTGTATAAGTGCGTGGAAGAGAACCCAATAGAATTAAATGAGCAGAGATTTTAGCAAATAAGTAATGGAATGATTAAGCATATGCCAGCACCTTCTTACAGAGTCCCGGCAGGGAAAGAAACAAGAGTAAAGGAAATGTCGAAGGCTCAGAAATTAATGTGAATGAAAAATTTGAATATGAGAAATACATTTGGCTTTCAAGCCAAATAATGAGAGGTGTCATAATCAAAACTTTCAAGAGAGACAGAAACCTAATGATTATAATGTTTAACTAATATAAGAAGCAAAATAGAATACTGCTGTGTTATGTGGTTAAGCAGTTGGAAAATGATAAGTTATGAAGAATACAGAAACACTTCAGAAGCAAAATTGATTGTCCAAAGCTTATGACCAACCATGAGAGGCTGAAAAAAATTGAAATTCATTATTTTAGAAAGGAGGAGGGAGAGATGTATGATGATATATGCATAGTAGTAAATAGAAAGGATAAAGAACTTTAAATATTTTAAAGCATCTCAATTAGGAAGATTCAGAATGATCAGATTGAAGGTAAGTAAAATATGGGAACATACTGTGATATACGGAAATACACAAATATCCAATGAAAAGGTTTGATGGGTTATTAAATGCAAAGCCAGGAGAAGTAGGAAATGCATGGAGTAAGTGCAGAAAGATTTAAAAGATTCAACTTATGGCTGAGGTCAGTCCCTAATGAACCTGGAATCGATGATTATTCAGAATGAGTAGCTGTTGCGAGAAGCATTACATGTTGAGTATCCCTTATCTGAAATGTGTGTGACCCAAAGTGTTTCAGATTTTGGAATATTTGCATATAAATAATGAGATAACAGGATGGTATGGAAACAGATGGATCAGAGCTGCGACATATTCCTCAACATTTCAACCATTCATTGGTCTTCCATGGGAGATACTGATTCCAGCATGCGGCAGGACTGTGTTCCCCAGCAAGTGACAGCCATCCAGGCGGATGCCTTGATGTGTTGCTTTCTGATTGGATTGCTTGTGCTGCTGCCTCCACCCTCCACTCATTCACTGCGATCTCCGCTTCCTGATGTTCATCTGCTTGTCATGTTAGGGAGTGGAGATTGCTGTGAATGAGTGAAGGGGGGAGGCAGCAGCACAAGCGATCCAATCAGAAAGCGACACATCAAGGTGTCCAAGCAGGTGACCATCATTTGCTTGGGAACAGTCCCACCAGATGCTGGAATCAGTATCTCCCAAGAAAGACCATTGAATGGTTAAAACATTGAGGTATATTTCAGCTCTAACCTGTTTGTGTCCATACCATCCTGTTTTCTACATTAGTCATGTTGGAAAATAGATATATAATGAGATATTTTGGGGATGGGACCCAAGTCCAAACACAAAATCCATTATGTTTCATACACATAGCCTGAAGGTAATTTATGCAATATTTTTAATAATTTTGCACATGAAGCAAAGTTTGAGTAACACTAAACCATCAGAAAGCTAAGGTGTCACAACCTCAGCTGCCCAGGTGGATAATCTGTGGTTGTTTGGCATCACCTTCACTTCTGACTGAATTTATATGCTACTGATAAGCAATCATACTCTAACACTTATTCACATATAAGTACTTAACAGTGAAAGATTATGAAATACCATTAATACAATGAAAAAATAGTGTTTAGGTGTGGAAATTTCCACTTGTAACTTCATGTTGGCGCTCAAAATGTTCCGGATTTTGGAGCATTTCAGATTTTCGGATTAGGGATGCTCAACCTGTATTAATCAGTGTGCAAGACAAGGTGAATATTACCCACTAGTCCTGCCTGGCCGGCAAGATTTCATTATAGGAGCTCGTAGGTAGGTAGATAGTTAGTTAGGAATGTGAGTTAGAAAACTTGTTTGTTTGGCTCAACCTGGGCTTTATGCTATAGCATATAATGTGAGGAAGCAAACCTTTGCCTCACCCTTCATCGGAAGCCTTTTACTGAAAGAAATAAAGAAAAGTGGTCTTTGATATTCCCCGAACAGCTGTATCGGATGGTACCTTAGTTTAGACATTCTACAGTGTCTATAAAAAGCCTTATCCCCTATATATCTTCAAAGGCTATACATGGTTGAGGTTTACATGGTGCTTTCAGAGTGAAATCATTGTACATCTGGCTGCTAAGACTGGTGCTTATAATGATGTGAGCACTAGCCGCCCACCTCAGGGAGCCTCAGGCTATCTTGAGGGAATGATGTTCTTCCTTTACTCTTCCAGGCTACCACTTCATTTTGGGAATTTTGCTTCTGGGCACTGTATTTCCTTTTCCTGTGCTTCAAGGTGGTTGGCTATCTCCTTTCAGAGGAAGAGAAAGCCCAAATTCTTGCCTGGAAGCAAGTGAAGTGGGTACACTTGAGATTTTTAGGCGCACTGGGCACTCAGAACCCAAGATCAGGTGGCTGCTCCCTACAACACTTCAACAGTGCCTTGCTTCAATCAGGAGGTCAACACCATGTAGAACCAAAACATGGGCCTAGAATGCTTCAGGAACCTTGCCAGTTTCATGCCAAGGTGTCTGTAAATGTTGATCGAGGCCAAAGGAGAGATGAAGAAGTAATAACGTGTAAGTGTGACATTGCCTTTGAAAATGTATGGGTAAGCAGATAAGGCTTTTTGCAGTCACTGTATATCTACTTTGTGTGGCTTTTGGGTTTCCTTCTTCAGGATAGATTGATTCCAGCATGCCTTCAGATTAGATTGCAGAAGAGAGAAAATAAAGGTTTTGAAAACTGAAAAAATTTTCTCACCAAAATGGTGTCCCATAAGCATTCTTTTGTAGTTTTCTTACCTTTCCCAGCTTTTCTTCTCACTTTTTCAAAAACATATCTCTCCTCACAAATATGACAGCTTTTGGGTTGATTCATGTGCTGAGCAGCTGGAAGTAAGTGGTCTCTGGTTGGACGAAAGTAGGCCTGAAATGAACAAACTGCTTGTATTGTGGTTAAGTGAATAGCAATAGGTGGAAAAGGAAGGACAACACTCCCTAGCTAGAAATGCTGCGAATCAGAAGGTCCTAAACTTGATTTTCCAAGTGAATATCTTGAAAAATATGTTATGCTCAAGGGGCATTGCCTCAGAGAGAAAACATTTTTTTTTAATTCCCGAAACATAAATTTTTAAGAGGTTTTCATTGGTTTTCCAGTCTTACAGTGCCTTCGGGTTCTGATTTGCCTTCTACTTGTCAGAAATTTTGTATTGCTATTGATAAACGAAAGCTAGGTAAACTGAGAAGAATGTCTTCCTTTGAAAGGTATTAGCAAATCAGGTGGGTTTTATGACAAGCTTGCTGTGTCTTGTGGTGCTGTTGTGTACATGAGCTCACTCCTGTTTATTTGGTGTGCCTTTTGGGGACAACTTATTATAATGAAAATTTATTTGTGGTTTTATGTATAAAAAATGTAGCAAAAGTGTCCTGAGTCTAATGGTGTATTGCATTTAGGCCACAAAGGAACTGGAAACCTTCATATCCCTAAGAGAACAGAAAAGAGTGGAATGCCTCTTCATCATAGAACTTGGCACTTTGTCACAAGCTTAACACAGGTAATTACACGGTGGATCTCGATCATGTGGCTGTGCTCAGCTGATTACGCCACTGCCCATTTCTCTTGGGTACCAGTGCTGATTTACTGTTTATACGACTTGTGCAAACTTGCATACATGCTGTTCTTGTTATTGATTAGTGATAAATCATTTCCTCAGTGGAAGTGAGTTCTGCCTCAGCCACCTCAGGATTTGGTTCACCTGAACCATCTGGTGTAACCAAACATTCCAGGAATATGGAATAGAGGAAAATTAAGGCCAATATGTTACAGATGAGTCCAGGAACCCACAAAAGTGTGTGGAGGTGAGAAAAATTGGCATATTATATTTGTTTAGATTTAAGTGTTTCATGAGAAGAAGCACTTGTAACATGAAGCGGTTGTCTGTGATTAATCATGGTGCTACAGCTTATGTTGTGAAAATGCTTTACTTATCCTTGGTTTAAGTAGAAGTTGTGTGGATGCTTCTTGTGTTAAGGAAAAGGTTGTTAATGGTATTCCTCTACCCAAAATCAAAGGTAATACAGGTACTAGCAGAAAGTGAAATTTGTAGTACTGAAAACAGTATAATTATTTGTACTAAAACTGAATTCTTAGTTTTTAAAAACTGATTTTTTTATCAGTGTTTTAGAATGATTACCATAAGGTTTGTGAAATCTGTGAAATCTTAAGTTTCAAAATGCTTAAGTAAAGAGATGAGTGTAATAACATTCCATATTATTCAGTGTGTTATGGAAAATATTGGCACATGTTCAATAGCATGAAAAATATTGTAAGTATGGTCAGTAATCAGAAAAAGGTTCCATGTCCAACAAAATGAAAGCTTCAAAGGATGAAGTAAGTGGTATGTACTAAATTCATGTTTCAGATTATTTCATTTTACTAGTCTTAAGAAGGGAATGCATTACAGTATTTCATTTCACTTTATAATGCTGTTTGTAAGCAACCTTGTAATGAATAACTTATTTCAATGATTGTTACAGTGGTATGTAACACTGAGGTAAGTGATTAAACGATATCCACATGTCTTAGGGCATCTAATGTAGACAGTGTGGTATGTCCGTTGTTTATCTTCACCATGCATTCTCTCTTTCTCTTTTTATGATTAGACTCCACTGAAAGGCAAACCAGCATTTATCCAACAGGGTTCTCTATGGGTTTTTAAGTTTTGGGACTTTAGGTGATCAACTCAGTACATCTAATGCCAGAACTCCATGCTCTTGTTTTCAGTAAGATGAAATCCCCAGAAGTAATCATAAAATTTTGAGTGACTAGATTGTGCATAATATGTTGGAAAACTTGTTTGAGATGTAGATTTTAAACATCAAGTATTTCCAATTATTTGCTTGAAAAGAACCTCCATGTACATTTTGATAGTCATAAAGCCTTTTGAAAATCTTATTTCTTTTTAGGTTTCATATAGAATCATGACATAAGGATTGCCAATATTACTTACTCCTCAGCCGATGGTGCTCGGAAATGCTGGTGTTTGGACGAATCATCTTGCCTCGAAAACGGTAAAAGAAAATTTATTAACCCTCTAGGTTTAAAACTATGTTTCAATATAGATTCTGATGTTGTAGAATGACAGGCACCTTTGTAGAATTTGGGGTTCAGATTTATTATTTAACTGGTATGTCTAACAAAATTCCATATATTTGTGGTATATGAAATGCTATGACCTTAAGATTAAGGGTTTTATTTCTTCAGGTACCGGAAAGCAGTCTTGGTGGTTTTGGTCCTCTTGGTAATCCTCCTCTATTCTGGACCTTCAATATTCAGACTAGTTCTTCACACAAGGCCATCTCTTACTGGTCAAGGTAAGTACATTTGTCATTCTTTTGAAAAGGCTTGCTCTTTTCCTTTAAATTATGACAGGCCTTTCCTTCAGTTTTGCAAGTAACCTTTTTTGTAGTATAATACATAAATAAGGTAATGTATTTCTTTTAAGCCCAACTTCTTTTCCCACCCTGACATGGTAGCATTAAAATGAACAATGGGCTCATTTGCAAGCATCTCTCTAGCTCTTATGTATGATATATTGAAACCAAAGCCTACCATCCACATCCAAGCCCCACACATTGTTCTATGGTTTACATTGTTTGCTTCATATGGCTTAGTTCAGCCCACTAATTGCATGTCACTGCCCCATATAACACATTGATCCAGTTTATTGTATCCCATGCACACCTCTCATCCTCTTACCCTTATAAATGCTCAGGTTCATGTAACTCAAAGCCTCTTTCACACCATCCTTCTCTTGCCTTTTCAGTCTCTAGTACAGCAGATTTACACAAAATGGCTTACATAAACACCAGTAAACAAAAGGTAATCTAAATTAACATCTAAAGAATATAGACCAGTCAGCCTGACATTGAATATAGGTGATTTTTTTATAGTGACCAAAATGTTCCAAACAAAGGACATTACGGGTGAAAGAAATAAAGTGAGAGAAAAAGAAAATTGAAGTTAATAAGAGCTCCCCAAGTGTTTTTAAACCTGACTTTCAGTTAGATAAATAGTAAGAAGAGGGAAAGACAAAAGTAGGAAGAGAATTCTATACTTGACTGCTCAAGTGAATATGGAGATATCATAATAGTTAATCCATGAGTGAACAGTCTCCATACAGAAACTTTGGAAAGCAGCAGACAGAAGTGTGCCTTGGGTCCAAGCCTTAAGTGTGGGGATGTATATGAGTAGCTCATAAGAATAATGCCAAAATAAGACATTTAGAAAAGAGGGAGGGCAGCAAGATTGTGTTGACCAGGAAAGGCTGGTTAAGGAGAGCTGATATCAGGAGAATTATTGAGAGAGAAGGCTTTTAATTCCACTCTGGTTAATAAAGAGGCTAAGGAAGAGCCACCCCAGATATTTGAGCAGTACTCCATATTAGGGCAAAAAACTTTGCAGATATGAAATAGCTGCTTACATGAAGAATGAATATGGCACCTATACATTGACCCCCACTTTTTGGAAGCAGTCTTTGTGATGTTGATTTTGTGGGGTTTCCAGCTTAGGTTAGAGGATATGGTTATGCCCAAGTGCTCCATGTTTTCCAAGAATTTTGAGGGTCTACAGCTCATGAAGGCTATTGTGTACAAGTAAATGGGTAGAGGTAATAGAATGAAAAGGAGCCCTTAATGATATATGCATCAGAAATTAAGTATATTAAGTTTTAGGAATTTGATTGGGTTTGGTAATGAAGGTTTCCTAGGTTCAAAAAGAACACTAAGGCTTGTTACCAACTTCATTGAATTAGTTTCTTTTAATTAGTGTGCTTTTATAGGAGATCCGGTTATGAAGAGAGTGAGTAGTTAACATGAGGAAATGAAAAAAAATTAGCTAAGTTTACTGTATAAAATTGCATCAATGACTAAACAAAAGAAGGAAAATTTTAGTGCAAGCAGAAGGCAGCACTGTCTCTTGTCAGTTAAGGATGTAAATTTTCCTTATGACTGAGGTTGTTTAAGTTTGTAAACTTTATTACTGTTACTAATATTACTTTGAAGGATCAGTTTGAGGCCTATAGTATTATCTGTAGCCAATAGAAAAATAAGAGATCTTAAAGAAGGTAGAGAAATTTGACAGGAAAGCTAGGATTAAAATTCTCAAGAAACACTGACAAAGTTTCTTTCCTTACACGTCCATGCTTTGGAACTCTCTCCCTTCTCATGTCTTTCCTAGTAACTATGGCCTGGCTCATTTCAAAAGACAGGTCTTTCACTTTCTCAGTAGGGGTGTGTGTGATGTCCCCATGGTTGTTTATTTGTTTATGGATGGGGTGGTTAGGGAGGTAAATGCAAGAGTTTTGGAGAGAAGGGTGAGTATGCAGTCTGATAGGAATGAGAGGGCCTGGGAAGTGAGTCAATTGTTGTTTGCCAATGATACAGCACTGGTGGCTGATTCGTGTGAGAAACTGCATAAGTTGGTGACTGAGTTTGGAAAAGTGTGTAAAAGGAGAAAGCTGAGAGTTAATATGAATAAGAGCAAGGTTATTAGGTTCAGCAGGGTTGAGGGACGAGTTAGTTGGGGAGTGTGTTTGACTAGGGAAAAATTGGAGGAAGTGAAGTGTTTTTGATATCAGGGAGTGGACTTGGCAGCTAATGGAACCATGGAAGTGGAAGTGAATCATAGGGTGGGGAATGGGGCGAAGGTTCTAGGAGCGATGAAAATGTGTGGAAGGAGAGAACATTATCTTGGAGAGCAAAAATGGGTATGATTGAAGGAATAGTAGTTACAACAATATTATATGGTTGCGAGGCATGGGCTATAGATAGAGTTGTACGGAGGAGGGTGGATGT